>OZ014469.1:11770534-11868702 GCA_963965965.1 Trididemnum nubilum
AAAAAAATCGTAAGACCTCAACTATTTTTCACAAAAAAGTATCTCTGTATAAACAAGATTATTTGAAACTTATAAGGTTTTAAGTAAGTTTTCGATTTTTGATAGAATTTTTATTCAAGGCAAAAAAAATTGTGAGGATTTTGTACTTTTGACCTACTTTTTCTGCGAAATCAAGCCAATGGTTGAAAATTTTACAATATTGGGTAAGTTTTTCAAAGCAAAGCAATTTTCAAGATAAAGAAACGTAAGACTGTTTTTAAATTCCTTTAGGTAAACAAAAAATACTTCAAAAAAAGTTAAAATTTTAAGTAAGTAGCCGATGTTTGAGATAAAATTACTTTCCAAGTCCAAGAAATTGTAAGACCTTGAATGTTTTTTGATCTAACTATTCCTATGTAATCAAGGAAGACATAACAATTTGAGATTTTAGACAAACGCTTTTGTTTTTTACGCAACCGTTTTCGCTCAAGACAGAGAAATTGTTAGGTTTTAAGATAGTTTATTGAATTGATCCCTATAAATCAATATAACGCGACTACAAAGCCAAAATTTTAGAGAAATATTAATTAAAAGTTATCGAATGATATTCATTATTAGGGTAGAATTATTGTTTTAAACAAAGAAAGCGTAACACTTCAATTATTTTTTTAGCTAAACTAACCCTAAACAAGACTAATCAAAAAACTAGTAAGATTCTATTCAATACAAAGAAATTGTATGACTTTGAGATATCTTGAAACAAAATTAACTCTGTGCAAGCAAGAAAATCGCTAAAATATTTTAATTAGGAAATTTTTGATTCAAAGTACAAAAAACTACGTTTCATGTAAATTTATAACCGAGATCACGAAAAGAGGTTTAATTTTGAACGATTTTCCAGAATAATCATAAAAAATAAGGTTTTCAAACAAGAATTTCAATTCAAGCTAAATAAATGTTGAAGATAATTTACAAAATTATCCCCATATTCCAATAAAATCTTAGGTAAAGTTTCGCTTTCTAAATAAAACTCAAGAAAATGCAAGTCTTTGAACGTCTTTGATCAAACAGTTCTCATGCAAACAAAAATACGGTTAAAATTTTTTCTATGTTAGGTAAGTTTTTTAAGTAAAAGTAATAATCAAGATAAAGAAACCCAAGATCTCGATCAAAGTATTGCAACACAAAGAAGAAAGTTAATAACTAGTTCAGGTTTTGGGTGAGTTTTTCGATTTATTTACGTTCCAAGTTCGATTCAAGTCAACTAAGTCGTAAGGTTTTAAGATATTTTGACGAACTTACCCCAATAAAACAAGACCAAGTAATAAAAAAACACAAGTTCTTAGAAAAATTTTGATTAAAAGTTGTCAAATGGTATTCGTTTTAAGGTTGAATTGTCGTTTTAATCAAAGAAATTGTACGATTTTGCGATATTTCTGCAAAAACATCTTGATACGAACAAGGAAATTGCTAAAACTGACGTAAATTTTATAACTCGAGACGATAAGACAAGATTTAATATCGAATGACACCAAAAAAATAGCGAAAGATCTTGTTTTAACTCAAAATAGGGTGTAGTTGAATAAAATTTTACGGTATTTTAGTGAAAAAATCAGCGAAAAACTAAAAAATTGTTAAAAAGTTTAAGATGTTAGGTAAACGTTTTAGTTTCAAAGTAGAAAAAAAGATAATTTTTGCTTAAATTTTCAATTTAAAATGACGAAACGTAATATTTTTACAAAACTATCGCTATGACAACAAAAAAGTCAAGATTTATTGACTAAAATTAATAAATATTATCTAGTTTGGTTAAATTTTATGGCGTTTTAGTAAAAAGATCAGTATAAAACTAAAAAACTGTTAAAAAAAGTTAAGATGTTAGGTAAACGTTTTAGTTTCAATGTACAAAAAAGATTCTTTTTACTGAAACTTTCAATTGAAATGACAAAACGTAATATTTTTTGCAAAATTATTGCTACCACAACAAAAAAAGTTGAAATTTATTGACTAAAATTAATAAAAATTATCTATTTTGGTTAAATTTTACGGTATTTTAGTCAAAAGATTAGTGTAAAACTAAAAAATTGTTAAAAAACTTGAAATGTTAGGTAAACGTTTTTGTTTCAAAGTACAAAAAAGATCATTTTTACTTAAACTTTCAATTTAAAATGACGAAATGCAAGATTTTTACAAAATTATCGCTACGACCACAAAAAAAAAGTCGAAATTTATTGACTAAAATTAATAAACATTACGTATTTTGGTTAAATTTTATGACATTTTAGTAAAAAAATCAGTGTAAACTAAAAAACTGTTAAAAAATTTGAAATGTTAGGTAAACGTTTTAGTTTCAAAGTACAAAAAAGATCATTTTTACTTAAACTTTCATTTAAAATGACGAAACGTAAGATTTTTTACAAACTTATTGCTACGACAACAAAAAAAGTCGAGGTTTATTGACTAAAATTAATAAACATTGTCTATTTTGGTTAAATTTTATGGGATTTTAGTAAAAAATCAGTGTAAAACTAAAAAATTATTAAAAAATTTGAAATGTTAGGTAAATGTTTTTGTTTCAAAGTAGAAAAAACGATTATTTTTAATTAAAGTTTCAATTCAAAATGAAGAAATGCAAGATTTGAATGTTGTTTGCAAAACTATGGCTACGAAAACAAAGAAGTTTAGACTTTTTTCATTAAAAATAATAAACGTTATCTTTTTTAACTAAGCGATTTACTAGACATTTTAATATTTTGGAACATTTTCTATCAAAGTTAAGGTCTGAGAAAATTGCTTGAGTAAAAATTGTTAAAAAATTACCGTTTTTTAAGGAAAACATGCAATTCAAAACAAACAATGCGAAACAATTTAAGATATTTTTTCACACAAAAGACTTACTTTAAAACGCGGAAATCAGTAAAAAATTAATATGTTAAACAGATTTAATGCTATTTATGGTAAAAACTTCATAAAGGAATCATACAATTTTAAAATAGCTTTGACAAAATTATTCTTCACAAATGCAAGAAAGTTAATCAAAGGTTACGATTTATTAGAATGTTTTTGTTTAAAGTAGAAAAAATAGCTACTTTTTTACGTTAAAACAATTATACAAGTCTCAGAAACTTGAATTGAAACAATAACAAGAATAATTAATTCTTCAGATTTTGCATATTTGCGTGTCTAGCGTCTAAAATACCGATACTTTGAAACTTACAGAAGGATCTATATGCGGCTTTTTAATATCTTTGAACTTCGACTCTGTTTAACACGTTATCAAGTAAAAATCAAATTTGAGAGACACATCCTTGCGGTCAAAACACATGCTCTAATATGTTCGTATTTTCCAAGCTATAGACGCTTGTTACTTGAAATTTCGTATCGTAAAATTTGCAAGAAAAACCCAATCTCGCATTTCTTTGCATTTGAGTAGTATTTAAACGAGACTGCTGTTAGACGTTTGAGTTTCTGTGTTGTCAATCATATAGTGGCGTAATTTTTTCCTAAGTCGAAGCTACGCGACTGTACAATTGAGGTTTTATGAAATCTTTCACCGCTTTGATTTGAAAATGTTTAATTGGAAGCACTAATTTTAAAAATAAGGTTGGATGTTTACCTTGTAGATAGCAGAATCTAAAGCCAAATACACAATGTTTATAGGATTACAAAAAAATTTATGGGCAGATGGATAAATATTCAAAACGATTTGCAAAGGTAATGTGACGAGTTCTCTTTAGACCCAATGATCGAATAGCTTTCAAACACCCAAAAATTTTTTAACCTCAAAGCTTACTTTAAGCACCAAAAAGTTATAGATTTTGTTTGCTTTTTTCCAAAGTACTGAAAAAAAGGTTATGATTGAAAAAATGTTATGATGAAAAAAAATGTTATTTTGAGACATTGTTATTGAGTCATGATCAAATACGCCCAGGACAAGGCCGGAAGTCGTTTATAAAATTATTAAATTAAAATTGTTGAAATTAAAATTATTGAAATTGAATTTTTTGAATTGAAAATTAATAAATAAAAAATGTTGAAATTAAAATTATTGAAATTGAATTTTTTGAATTGAAAATTAATAAATAAAAATTGTTGAAATTAAAATTATTGAAATTGAATTTTTTGAATTGAAAATTAATAAATTAAAATTATTGAAATTAAATTTTTATGAATTGAAAATTGTTAAAATTAATGAATTAAATTAATATTTTTGAATTGAAAATTGTTAAAATTAAATTATTTAAATAAAATTAATGAATTAATTTAAACGACTTCCGGCCTTGTTCTGGGCGTATTTGATCATGACTCAATAACAATGTCTCAAAATAACATTTTTTTTCATCATAACATTTTTTCAATCATAACCTTTTTTTCAGTACTTTGAAAAAAAGCAAACAAAATCTATAACTTTTTGGTGCTTAAAGTAAGCTTTGAGGTTAAAAAATTTTTGGGTGTTTTGAAAGCTATTCGATCATTGGGTCTAAAGAGAACTCGTCACATTACCTTTGCAAATCGTTTTGAATATTTATCCATCTGCCCATAAATTTTTTTGTAATCCTATAAACATTGTGTATTTGGCTTTAGATTCTGCTATCTACAAGGTAAACATCCAACCTTATTTTTAAAATTAGTGCTTCCAATTAAACATTTTCAAATCAAAGCGGTGAAAGATTTCATAAAACCTCAAATTGTACAGTCGCGTAGCTTCGACTTAGGAAAAAATTACGCCACTATATGATTGCAACACAGAAACTCAAACGTCTAACAGCAGTCTCGTTTAAATACTACTCAAATGCAAAGAAATGCGAGATTGGGTTTTTCTTGCAAATTTTACGATACGAAATTTCAAGTAACAAGCGTCTATAGCTTGGAAAATACGAACATATTAGAGCATGTGTTTTGACCGCAAGGATGTGTCTCTCAAATTTGATTTTTTACTTGATAACGTGTTAAACAGAGTCGAAGTTCAAAGATATTAAAAAGCCGCATATAGATCCTTCTGTAAGTTTCAAAGTATCGGTATTTTAGACGCTAGACACGCAAATATGCAAAATCTGAAGAATTAATTATTCTTGTTATTGTTTCAATTCAAGTTTCTGAGACTTGTATAATTGTTTTAACGTAAAAAGTAGCTATTTTTTCTACTTTAAACAAAAACATTCTAATAAATCGTAACCTTTGATTAACTTTCTTGCATTTGTGAAGAATAATTTTGTCAAAGCTATTTTAAAATTGTATGATTCCTTTATGAAGTTTTTACCATAAATAGCATTAAATCTGTTTAACATATTAATTTTTTACTGATTTCCGCGTTTTAAAGTAAGTCTTTTTGTGAAAAAATATCTTAAATTGTTTCGCATTGTTTGTTTTGAATTGCATGTTTTCCTTAAAAAACGGTAATTTTTTAACAATTTTTACTCAAGCAATTTTCTCAGACCTTAACTTTGATAGAAAATGTTCCAAAATATTAAAATGTCTAGTAAATCGCTTAGTTAAAAAAAGATAACGTTTATTATTTTTAATGAAAAAAGTCTAAACTTCTTTGTTTTCGTAGCCATAGTTTTGCAAACAACATTCAAAATCTTGCATTTCTTCATTTTGAATTGAAACTTTAATTAAAAATAATCGTTTTTTCTACTTTGAAACAAAAACATTTACCTAACATTTCAAATTTTTTAATAATTTTTTAGTTTTACACTGATTTTTTACTAAAATCCCATAAAATTTAACCAAAATAGACAATGTTTATTAATTTTAGTCAATAAACCTCGACTTTTTTTGTTGTCGTAGCAATAAGTTTGTAAAAAATCTTACGTTTCGTCATTTTAAATTGAAAGTTTAAGTAAAAATGATCTTTTTTGTACTTTGAAACTAAAACGTTTACCTAACATTTCAAATTTTTTAACAGTTTTTTAGTTTTACACTGATTTTTTTACTAAAATGTCATAAAATTTAACCAAAATACGTAATGTTTATTAATTTTAGTCAATAAATTTCGACTTTTTTTTTGTGGTCGTAGCGATAATTTTGTAAAAAATCTTGCATTTCGTCATTTTAAATTGAAAGTTTAAGTAAAAATGATCTTTTTTGTACTTTGAAACAAAAACGTTTACCTAACATTTCAAGTTTTTTAACAATTTTTTAGTTTTACACTAATCTTTTGACTAAAATACCGTAAAATTTAACCAAAATAGATAATTTTTATTAATTTTAGTCAATAAATTTCAACTTTTTTTGTTGTGGTAGCAATAATTTTGCAAAAAATATTACGTTTTGTCATTTCAAATTGAAAGTTTCAGTAAAAAGAATCTTTTTTGTACATTGAAACTAAAACGTTTACCTAACATCTTAACTTTTTTTAACAGTTTTTTAGTTTTATACTGATCTTTTTACTAAAACGCCATAAAATTTAACCAAACTAGATAATATTTATTAATTTTAGTCAATAAATCTTGACTTTTTTGTTGTCATAGCGATAGTTTTGTAAAAAATATTACGTTTCGTCATTTTAAATTGAAAATTTAAGCAAAAATTATCTTTTTTTCTACTTTGAAACTAAAACGTTTACCTAACATCTCAAACTTTTTAACAATTTTTTAGTTTTTTCGCTGATTTTTATTCTAAAATACCGTAAAATTTTATTCAACTACACTCTATCTTGAGTTAAAACAAGATCTTTCGCTATTTTTTTGGTGTCATTCGATATTAAATCTTGTCTTATCGTCTCGAGTTATAAAATTTACGCCAGTTTTAGAATTTCCTTGTTCGTAACAAGATGTTTTTGCAGAAATATCGCAAAATCGTACAATTTCTTTGATTAAAACGACAATTCAACCTTAAAACGAATATTATTTGACAACTTTTAATCAAAATTTTTCTAAGAACTTGTGTTTTTTTATTACTTGGTCTTGTTTTATTGGGGTAAGTTCGTCAAAATATCTTAAAACCTTACGAATTAGTTGACTTGAATGGAACTTGGAACGTAAATAAATCGAAAAACTCACCCAAAACTTGAACTAGTTATTAACTTTCTTCTTTGTGTTGCAATACTTTGATCGAGATCTTGGGTTTCTTTATCTTGATTATTACTTTCACTTAAAAAACTTACCTAACATAAAAAAAATTTTAACCGTATTTTTGTTTTCATGAGAACTGTTTGATCAAAGACGTTCAAAGACTTGCATTTTCTTGAGTTTTATTTAGAAAGCGAATTTTTACCTAAAATTTTATTGGAATGTGGGGATAATTTTGTAAATTATCTTCAACATTTATTTAGCTTGAATTAAAATTCTTGTTTGAAAACCTTATTTTTTATAATTATTCTGGAAATTCGTTCAAAATTAAACCTCTTTTCGTGATCTCGGTTATAAATTTACTTGAAACGTAGTTTTTTGTACTTTGAATCAAAAATTTCCTAATTAAAATATTTTAGCGATTTTCTTGTTTGCACAGAGTTAATTTTGTTTCAAGATATCTCAAAGTCATACAATTTCTTTGTATTGAATAAAATCTTACTAGTTTTTTGATTAGTCTTGTTTAGGGTTAATCTAGCTAAAAAAATAATTGAAGTGTTACGCTTTCTTTGTTTAAAACAATAATTCTACCCTAATAATGAATATCATTCGATAACTTTTACTTCATATTTCTCTAAAATTTTGGCTTTGAAGTCGCGTTATATTGATTTATAGGGATCAATTCAATAAACTATCTTAAAACCTAACAATTTCTCTGTCTTGAGCGAAAACGATTGCGTAAAAAACAAAAGCGTTTGCCTAAAATCTCAAATTGTTATGTCTTCCTTGTTTACATAGAAATAGTTAGATCAAAAACATTCAAGGTCTTACAATTTCTTGGACTTGGAAAGTAATTTTATCTCAAACATCGGCTACTTACTTAAAATTTTAACTTTTTTTGAAGTATTTTTTGTTTACCTAAAGGAATTTAAAAACAGTCTTACGTTTTTTTATCTTGAAAATTGCTTTGCTTTAAAAAACTTACCCAATATTGTAAAATTTTCAACCATTGGCTTGATTTCGCAGAAAAAGTAGGTCAAAAGTACAAAATCCTCACAAATTTTTTGCCTTGAATAAAAATTCTATCTAAAAAATCGAAAACTTACTTAAAACCTTACAAGTTTCAAATAATCTTGTTTATACAGAGATACTTTTCTGTGAAAAATAGTTGAGGTCTTACGATTTCTTTGTTTAAAACAATAATTTTACCTTAAAATGAATATCATTCGATATCTAAAATCTTGTTGTTTTTTTTTTTTATAACGTAATATTGTTTTCAAAGGAATAAGTTTACGAAAATCTCTTCCTTCCTTGTAATTTCTTTGCCTTGAGTGAAAATTGTAACGTAAGTAATCGAAACTCTTGCCTGAAAGTTAATTAATTTTAATTTTCTTGTTTGCATCAGAATGATTTGATCAAAATATTCAAAATTGTTGTGCTTATTTGTTTTGAATACTGTCTGCACCTTAAAAGTGTACCCAACATTGTAAATTTTTAATGGTTTTCTTGTATTCATAGAATAGTTTTATGAAAAAACGATTCCAAGTTTTGCAATTTTTTTGTTTGTTTGTTTGAAATAATAGTTTTATTAAAAGCATGAAGCACTTTCTTAAGGTGCTGTTTTTAATAATTACCGAAAAGACCTCTATTTGAGCGCTACTTTTATTCGAACGTTATCTCTAATAGAACACCACTACAGGAGTTTCAAAATAGAGCGCCACCGTTTAATTGAACACTTCCTTTGATAGAAAACCACTTCGAAATTCATTATGCTAATTAGTAATCAAATGGTTTTCTACATCACAAAATAATGATGGTCCATTTACCGGTATACCAACCCCAGCACAAAAATGTCGAGGACGTCTAAAACAGCTACGTGTTACTTGATTTTCAGTAGTAAATTTTTGATTGCTTACCAGTGACTGTGTTACGATAGGTGTTTTTTTTTCCTTTTATTAATTAAATTTAGTTTTCCAAACTGTTGACCAGATAGTCGAAAAATAGAGCACCATCCTCTAATTGAACACCGTCTCTAATAGAACGCTACTGTAAGAGAAAGGTTGAAGAACAGGAAGAACGCCATGACGTTCAAATAGAAGGTTTACGGTATATTTTGTTTTTAGGGATAAATTTAATAAAATATAATGAAACTATACAATTTCTTTTGAGTGAAAATTGCAACAAAATATAATCCAAAAACTTATCTGAAGTTTGAACTTTTTCTAAACTTTGTCTTTACGTTAGAGCAAGAAACTTCTTTTTGCAATGGCATAAAGTCATATCGGTCAAATATCTGCAAAACCAGGTTAGATTTTGTTTTTTTCGGGAACAAAGGAGCTGTGAAGTAACCTTTGAGGAGTCTTTAAGTCAAACAGACTCACAAAATTGATTAGAATTTTAGTTTTACTAGAGAAATTTAACAAAAAATTGTTTATTTAGGTTTGTTTTTCTGCGGAAACAATTGAAATATATTTGTGGCGATGTAAGCTTCAGATCTTGGGTAAAAAGATTTATCCTTCAGGTGAAAGTTGAAAGTGTCTGCAATGCATTAAGCCCTGTAAAACTGAGCACGTCTGCGGTTATGGAAGTTTTTATTTTCGATAGATTTTGGGATGAAATGCTGGACGCATGTAATGAGGTTACTTTGGTCAAATACAGCTTTACTTCTTCGAGGTGAAATCCAAGACATCAAGGTACAATAACACCGGTAAACTTAAAATTATTCTGCGGGGATTAAAGTTTTTAATCTCGGTCTAGTAGATTTAGTTTTACGTTATATAAGCGTCAAGGAAACGTGTCCCTTTGGGAAATTAACAAAAGATAGTTTCCGTAGATTGTACATTATCAAATTACAGGTAACTTAAAATACAAACCGAGTTAAAAGCAATATTGTGTGAGGTAGACCTCTTTGAGAATTTTAATTCTTGGACAAAGCAACAAAGACACTTGGCTTTTAAGCAAAAGAGATTCAACACTGGGTTTGAATATTAGGCAAGATGAAATGTTAAGAACATTTGAGTTTGAACTTAGAAAAAGCGTTAAAATACAAGTACTTTTGAAGACTATTTCCCTTGGTTCGACTTTCAGGCGAGTCCTACTATTGCTTTGGTAGTTAATATTTGGGTTGGAATAATGTAAAACATTTCAAAACAGACATCTGGGTACGACTTTTAACACAAGTCAAAAAGAAAACCTGCTTTTGTGTTTGAGACAAGTCAGACGTGTCAATGTTTGTGCTATTGAAACTTGCGTTTGAAGCGGCAGCGTAAAATTACACCAACTAGCCCAAACGTCAGCCGTTATACGACACGACCTTTTACGTCATTGCTTTCAACTTACGTCTAAAATCGTGACGTCATAAAAATACACCATTTCGTACCTATTACGACAGGAAAATGACGTGTATTATTTTACAGGAGAGTGCATATGTTTAAAGTCTTTCATAACTACAGTATTACAACACATATAAAGCTTAACAATACTCCAAACCTTGAAAGATAAGTAAAGTTAAATGATTTTAATCGCATTAGTTCGATTTGAAGACAAACTAAATCTCTAAACACTAGTAAACTTGTAAGGTTTCAACTGCATTAGTTTGACTCTAAGACAATCCAAACTTATAAAAGTAAACTTGAAAAAAATTTTTGACAATGTTATTGCACCATCGTATGTCAAAGGACCGACCCTAAAATGATTGGGGTTAAACAAGTACAAGTTGTATTGCACCATGCTCATTCCATATTCGAAGAGTTAAAACAAGTAACAAAAGGTGGTGATTGGTGATTCACAGCTAAACCTTAGATAGATTAGCTCATGTGAACAGCTGTTACGATTTCGACACAGCAGCGAAAATTCAGCACGCTGTACGGTCGAGACAGGAAACGGTTTCAAGTAACACACACGAAACTTTTTTAAATAAAGTTCAAACCAAAACTTATAAAATGTTCCATAACATAAACTTTTTATTTTAGGTTCCAATTCAGAAACTACCGGGTTCGATTCTCAGGTTAGTTATTCACTACTGATATTTTAACCAGCAACTAAGCTAAGGTTTAGACTTGAACCAAAGCCAGTTTACCAGGCAAACCTTTAAACCATAACCAGTTACCAGGCAAACCACCTGCGGTGGTTTGGGACTCAGGCAAGACTCTCTTCTAGTAGTTTCGATTCTTACAACTAGCTAGAGTTAGAGTTAGGGTTAGAACTGAGGGGAGTTCAGCTAGGGATAGGATTACACTTGAAGGTAAAAGTGCTACAATCCCGCATTTAGACAACACAACGTTTCGAAAATCCCGCATTTGAACAACCCCGCATTTGGATAACCCCGCATTTGGACAAAACCCGCACCCCCACACTGGCAACCCTGAGCCCGCCCCCGCAATCCTTAAGCATTTCAGCCACTTCTTCTTTGACGTCAATAAGGTCCATTTTTGTGTCCACTTTGTGTCCATCTTTTGTGTCCACTTTTGGGGGTCGATAGGGCCCTTATATACTACTGCCATGCCTACTTTTCTATAACTTAAGCCATTCAGGTAAATTTTGCTTTTGATTTGTACCCGCGGTTACGCGACCATTTCAAAATGTTAATTTTTTTTTTTTGCAGGTTTTTTAATTTTAGCATATCCAAATTTCATTACTGCAATTTTTCGACAAATAACACACTCTTTGAAGCTGGACACGTTTTCCAAGCTTATTTTTATTATTATTAGTGGGCCTACTTACGCAAATTAGGTTTATCTGTAACATTGTATCTGTTTTATCGGCTAAGCAAAATTGTGCTTCCGAAAACATTGTAAGTAAGCAACTCTATCAGTTTCATCCAAAGTAAGCGATCAAAATGCTTTCAAAAAACAAAAAATCCAACTTTGAAAACTTTAGATACAGCATGCCAAAATATAAAAAGCGCTTTAAAACCAACGCTATAAATGCTAAAAGTAAATGGGTTACCCAATAAAATAATGCATGGGTAGCAACTCGGTTGCCCAAATAAAAATTTCAAGTGGGCATCCCAGCGATTACCAAGTCACAAAATTTACCAAAAATAAGAATAATATGTACTCGAAGCACTTTTTTAAAAAAACTTACATCATACCCATTAAAAATAAACGCGTAAGAGCAAAACTAATCGATAAAAATTTTATGTGAGCATGCCCAGTTGGGGCCTAGTTAAAATAATGCTTAGCCCACTCGTAACCCACTGGCCCACTAACCCAGTTTAAAACACAGGTTAGGCCAAGATGGGCTTGTTTCTGGGTACCACCACTACTGAAAAAAACTGTTGATTTTTGGAAGGACTACGCCTTAGAGAAATGTCAATCTATTACATCAACAAATTTGCTAGCTGAGCAGATACCTAAAGATCCTGGAGGAAACTCCCCTGTTTTCCCCTCCGTTTTGAAACAATCTTGATTTTGGAAAGCCGAGACCAAGACCGAAAGTGAAACCTTGCAAATGTAGTCTAGAGATACCACTTTGACCGAAAAAATACTATCACCACTGCAAATATCCGAAATGTTTTTTTAGAAACGAAAAATTTAATTTTTAACAAAAAACCTAGCCTTGAAAAAAAAAGTATCTAAACATCAATCTGCTTTTTTTTTCGAATTCAATTGACTTCGTAAGTAGTGTTTATATTGCAATGTTTGCAGAATAGAATGCCTTAAATAAGGGTTTCCTGACAAGCATTAGTCACCATAGGAAATGTGTTGAAACACAAAAAAGAAAAAGAACTGTTGGACGATTTTTAAACAAAATGGATCAACTTTTACGTTAAAAATCTTGGATAGAGTTGATTAATAATATGACTTCACCAAGCAGAATGAAACAGGCGATGAAGAATCAGAAAAACTTGATACCAGAAGAATTAACAATGGTATTGTTTGAGCAATTTGAAGTAGAATTCAAACAAAAATCAAAAAAGAAAGCATTGCAATACTACAGTACAAACTACGAACGATAAAGCGTACAAAAACTTTTTTGTGGGCAATAATAAAAGAAACCTGCAACAAAACATTTTCATAAATTACGGAAAGACGTCTTCAAATTCAATTGACTTTGTATGTGGTCATTTTTTTTATAGGTGATTGCCAAAGGTGGGCAGCATCAAGTACAAAAGTACCGTGGTACTGCACTGCGGTACTTTTGTAATGTTTATACCGATACGGACGGTACTTTTTCAAAAATGTTATCGAAGTGTTCGGTACTTTCAGTTTTTTGTTATCACTTATCAATGAAAAATCAAACTATCTCTCTCTCTTAGAAGAGGAGCTAATAAATTGTTAACTCCAAAATAATACCGTTACGGTTCGCTTCAAAAAAAAGTTTAAAGTGAGCTTGCCAACAATGAGTATGCAATTGCAACATCTCTCCATCCCCAGTTCTGCATCATTGTCACGAATAATAATATTGAATGCCTGAGATATGATTATTTGCTGTATTTTTATTTTATGCGTACGTGACTGTATCTTTGTTTTCCCGCTTTTCTGATTTGGAATATTCGAGATGATTCCTTTCTAGTATATTCTACTATCTTCTGCAGTTTTTGATTGTTTGGGTTGTGTACGATTCTTAATTGCTATTATTAGACTTGAAGTTTGTGATGTCATAATTATGTCAAAATTTGTTTATCGTAAACTCGTGTATTTTTTTCTATTGCGACGTATCATGGATTTTTTTTGGATATTTGATAGCTTTTGCCATAGTATAAATGGATGGGTTGTTTTTCATTCTATATTCTAATATTCTAAGAGTGGGTGATTTTACGCATTAGTTTCATGGCAGTAAAGCGGAGTTCTGTATCTGGGGTTGGTTTGTATAGCCGTTTAGTGAGAAGTGTTCGTGGAGCGATTTTGCTCAGTGAGAGAGGTTTTGTGTTTAAATTTTAAATAGAAGTTTTATTTTTAAGATTGGTGTGCTGCTTTTCTGAGATTCAAGAAGCTAAAGGAACTATCCACTGCCAATTTCGATTCGTCAATTGACATCTTGGTCGTTCTCTAGTTTCAGTCAACGTGGACGATTCTAGAGATTAAAGGCTGTACTCTAAACAAGTATCAACGATCACGACAATCGTATATGATGGCGATCAAAAACGAAAATGATGAAATTTTTTGTGTGTAAAGGAATTACAGTTGTAAGTCGGGCCGGGCTTTTCGTGTCGGGTTTGGGCCTAAAGTTGACGAAATTTCTGGCTTAATTCGAGCCTGAAACGTTTTTTTTTCTTAGGTGCACAAAAATATAATCAAAAAAACTTGGCAACATTGCTAATTTTTCAGGCCTTACTTAACTTCCGGGTTTTTTTGGGCATGATTTGAGCTTCAAATTAGTTTTCAGGTTCGGACCTGAACTAGTCAGCTCGTTTACAACTCTGAAAGGAATGCAGCAAACGGCCAAAGCCAACTTAATTCACTTGTTACAAGCAAAATTGGAAGCGTAAGATGCTTCTGATGAAAGCAGCGATGTGAATGAAATTGAACTTTTAGACGAACTTTTTGATTTTTTTTGTACAAAACATGCAATGCAGTATTTGCCAAGACAGTGCTCAATAGTCTCAATGGCAAATTGGTGCATCTGCTGTTAAACTTTCAAATTGATGCGCTAAAAAATCTATTAATATAAATATAACACGGCAGCCGTCGAACCAGTACTCTCTGTTGGGAAAGACATATTACTCTATTTTTCAAGGGTTGTTTGACCAACGATAGTTTACTCGGTGGGGGGGTAAAATGCTCCCCAGTCTAACTTCTAGACCAAACGTTATTGGGAACATAAAATTTGGCATGCAGGTTGGTGCTTACCAAAATTTTTTAGAAATACTGGTTTTAAATTCATGACGTCATCATAGTGACGTCACAGCAATTTTTCAAGAAATAAATTGTAAGCATAAGTTAGCTTTTTATACTGAATCATAAAGTGCCTATGTTAAGTTGATTACGCCACAAAAACGTCTTATGACGTCTTTTAAATTAAAGATTGGCCAAAAAATGATCAGATTTCGGAAAGTGACTTCGGGAAACCCAAAATTGGAAACTTTTCGTTATCTTAGCTGCTTAAATTTGTGGGGCTACTTGTGACGAAATTTGACTTAAAGTCAAGATGATTTAATAAAAATTTATCAAAGGATTTCTGACGAAAAAACCGAGAGAGGGGCAAAAATGCCGACCTTTACGTATCAAATAGATTTAAAACCAAAAAAATTGGGTTAAGGGACGAATTTAAAATTATTTTGAGATGTTGATTTTTTCAGATTAAATGGTTGCTCGTAATTTTGGTTTGTGGTGCTTTTTTTCACTAAAAATTTTTTTTTAAAACAAACATTCTTCAAAGGTTCTAAGACAATCACGTTGAGTCATCCTAAAGCACCTTACCAAGTACAGGTACTGCGGTACTTCTTGAAATAGTACTTTTTTAAGCACGTGCCGGTACCGCGGTACTTTAGGGAATACCGTGTCCACATTTGGTGGCTGCTCGACTCGATGACCAAAAGGCCAGCTTCTCTCGCAATTCAAATGATTACTTTTTTATTGTCTTTAACCATTTTTTATTTTTATGTTTCTTTTGCTTATTTGTATTATCTTTTCTTGAACTGTGAAATCTTGAAAAGACCGTTAAATAAGGCAAATCATTAAGCTAATAGTAATAAAATTTTTACGGAAAAGCGTACAAAGAAAAATTAACGCATTCGAATAAAAATGTTGGTTAACAAGCTTACGTGCTTGTCAACCGCTTTTCTTGAATGACCATTGACTAACTGCAATACCATAAAAATCAAAATGTTTTTTGCTTATTTGTTAGACTTCTATTACTATAGTATCTTCGGGCGTACACAAAAACTTTAATTAAAATCATCCGCACGCAAGGCATTTTTAAGAAAACAGCGATTCTGTGTTGATTTTTTTTTGATTTTAAGAAACACATTAATGCTATGAAACAGGTTCTTTAATTGAATGAAGTCTTAAGGGAGAACAGTGAGTTAAACAGGGGTAGAACGATGTTTGACTTTCGTTAAAAACTAAATAAATCAAAACTCTGGAATTTTCTAAGGTTTGTGCAAAAAAAAATTTTTTTTCTCCGTTTCATCGTTACTGAGTGACATCATTTCAAACATCACTGATCCAGTCCACAAAATAGAAATTACGTCACTAACTTCCGCGTCACAAGCTTCCATGTCACAACTCACAAGTGGTAATGCATGATAGTACGCTTGTTCAGTCAGTCAGTTCAGAATTAGAGCTTCGCCTGGTGTAGGCTAGGTTTAAAATAAGTAGGGTAACAACGCAAACTAAAGATAAAGTATAAAATGTTGTTTTGTACTGCCTATATTAGGCCTAGTCAGGGTTGAAAATCGATAATAAAAAAGTAAAGAATAATCGATATTCGATACTTCAAAAAAATAGTAAAGATTAGGCGATATCGATAATGAAAAAAAAAGTAAAGAATAATCGATAATGTAATCGATAACTTTTTATAAAGTCAAAAAAGAGTGTCAACTTATTTTGACAATACGACTAAAAGTAAATATCGTATCTGTATGCAAGGGACATTGCACTTCAATGCATGTATATTCAGTTCAATGAAACTGGTACCATTCTTGGTACTGGTTCCAGCACTGCCAGTAGTTTCCTTATCAGAATTATCCCCAGAACTATTATTAATTGTCACTGCCACTGGTAAAGAAACATATGCTTTACTTTCCATAATTATAAGTTGTCACTTGTCTAGGCTAATAGCTTCAAAATTTTCTTATTTACTAGGCTATTACAGTACCAGTATGGCACTAGGTTACTTAATAACCTAAGCTTTAATAAACGAATTGACTACCTAGAGTATAGGCTACAAAACTTTGTATTAGAACTAGAGGATTTATAGAGTTAAGCATACCAGTTGGCTACTCAGCAAACAATAGCATTTGATAATGCCTTGTAAAATACCAGTAGGCCATTGCCAAATGAGTACAACTGGGATAGCCTACACATGTGTGTTCCACCTCTACCATGTTGATGTTGAGATAAACAGTGGCTATAGCATCTGCCTTGCAGCCATCAGTCTGCAGACCTGGGTTTACTTCTACTACTACCTCAATAGGCTACCTGACTACTTGGTAGAGAGTCTTGCAAAAACTTAAAAAATTTGGTATTCATAGCTTTCCTGCTTGACATTCCAGGTCTAGCTGTAAGCTGCTAGATGCCATTGCTTCATAATTTTTGCATATTTATTCACAGAGCTGCCTCGGGCAGGAAACAGCTAAATGACCATAGGTCTTACAGTCATTGCCACCTGTCTACTACACCAGTAAAGCCTCATAATATTCCTTCAAGTGCTGAGCGCCAAGTAGGAAAGATGTGAATATCATTTTTTAAAGTGTTTTGATATGGTTCGATAAAAGAATCAAATTCAGGTCTACCGACTGTGAGACCAATACTCTAACCACTAGGCCTAAGCCACCACGCCGCTTAAAGCAGTCCCTAGCCTACCAGTTACCACTGCACTGTGACTGTACTATAAGACTACTGCAAATATCAATAGCAATGAAAATTACTTGAGCTTTTTGCTTTTCCAATGTGTGCCTAAGGATGTAATCTGACCTAGTCCTACTTGGCACAACGGTACATTGCAAAGAATTTAGCGTGGCCGAATGTCGGCAGCGTGGCCAAATGGGTAAAGGCGTCGTTTTTACGACGACTCTGATCGCACGATCATGAGTTCAACCCGCACCCTGGTCACGTTGTTGCGTCCTTGGATAAGACGCTTTACGATAATTATCTCTGCTTGGTGGCTTCGAACAAGCAGCAAATTTACGTGGGAAGAAGTCAAAACGTCAACAGGAAAGCTTGGAAAATGGTCAACTCCTAAGCGGGTGCGGATTCGTCCAAAATATAGCGCACCGTCGCTTTCTCGTGATAGGAGGATAAAGATGCCTCAATCAATCAATCAATCATCAATTTAGGAACTGACACCTCACAACACTACTTGGCTAGGCTTACTGCAACACTCTGCACTGCTACCAGTGGCTACAAGAGCATTATTGTGTTTGTATAACTTGGAATGGAGTCAAAAATGAATGCGATGTGAAATTTTGAACTATTGCATATACATTAATTAAAGTGAAATTATAATCACTTCTAGAGATGGTGCTGTCCACAAAATTTTTGTTCGCAAACTGCACTGCACCGCTCAATTCCATCCGCATACCGCACTGCACCACAAAAAGTTTGTGAACTTGTTACACCGCACCGCAGTAGTCAAAATGTAATGGTTGCGGTATTGCTTTACACCAAAACTGTATCTTACTGCATGCGAAATTACAAACCAAACAGGTTGGCACCCCGTGGTACACCTGATGCTAGTCAAACAATAGCTTTAGATAATGACTTGATCTAAATTGTTGCTTAACTAAACAACAAACCCAACCCTTGATGATAGGTCTTAGTTCAATTTTAAATAATACAAAATTATCCCAATCAAGAATCAACCTATGGACAATTGAACATTATGTTTGGAATATTGAATATACAGTATCATTACTACCACTTTAGAAGTTCCAACTGCCAAAGTTTGATGGCTGAATTCATGCAAACAGTAGCATTAACAGCAGAGTCATTATGGTCGTCATGCACATCTGACATCATCACTAGGCTTGTCAGAGTAAATTAAGGTCATGCTTGATTACTTACAGTGTATGCTATGTATATAAATCCGTCCTTTAAATTTTATTGTAATTTCATACCGTACCACACAACTGACAAGTATGTACATTTTAAGTTTCATATCAATTTAGCTCTAAAATTCTATACCGTAACTTGTCTTGCATAAACAACTTTAGCTCAAAGTTTCTTAAGCCTAAGGTGAAGAATTATTATGCAAAAGTAGTTTTAACCATTAAATCTTTTTTTTTGTAACTGGTAGTGGTATCACATATGATAAGAGAATACGAATAATTATAAACAAAAAAGGTTGTTTAAGGTTAAGCACTTCGTGCTTCTACACGATCAGTCAATGAGCATTGACATGTTGAATTCGAACCAATATTACTAGCAATTATTACCAACTATGGTATCTATATCTATTGTTGATTTGGAATGGAGAGAAAAAGATACACTCAGCACTGACATCTAAATATGGCTCCTCTTAAAACAGTAGAAATAGAACTCTGAGGCTACTTTATACTGTACTGTAGGCTACAGGAATAGGTTGTCATGTGGGGTAGGGTGACTGATAGTGATACTAACTACAATTACATAAGAAAAAATTTCAAACTATGACTCTGAAATTCCTAACTCACTGCTCACACTACTCTGATACTGCAGAATCAAGCAGTCAATAAAATTTTGTCATGCTCTTAGTACCAGTACTGTAGTGCTTCAAAGATAAACATTAATGTTTATTGCAATGGATCCTTCAGTTTTTAGAAATAGCCACTAGCCTTGGATCTGCGATATACATGCAACAAACTCAACAAAAGCCTCGATTTTACTACATGTCAAAAAGCTAAAGTAGGTATGCCTGACGAACCAGACTACTAGTCCCTGAGTCAGCCGGTATTTCATTAGCAATTAGGCCTACCAGTATCACGTACTAGGTATGATACCAGTATCAGGCTACAGCATTTGGCTTAACTCAACTTACAAGTAATAAGTACCAATACCTGCTTACAGTTTGATTATTAATAATACTGTATCACCTTATCTGTTCGTGTCCAGTGTGATGCAGTACCGGTATGCAATGGCCTAGGGTAACCACTCCTGTACCAGTACCCATCTAGCCCAGCTTACCGGTACAGGCTGCATTACGATTGCAGTTAGATATGCACGGTAGGCCTATGATTTGAAAGATAAACCTAGGCTACCGGTTAACCATGGTACCTACCGTAACACTAACAGACCTACGCTGGCTACATTGATGTGACAGCAGCATGGCCGAGCGGAACTGAGCACTGATTATTGCGTAAGCAATACTGCGACCCGAGTTTGATTACGGCTGCAGGCCGCCTGCTTCGACACATACGCGGGTGGCTGGAGACTCGAAGAGCGCGAGCTCACTTCCCAGTCACCCTCATCTCTCCGTTCTTATTCAGTTCGTTGAGTTGTAAATCCTCAGTTGATTTATTTTTAATAATAAAAAAAATTTTAATTGAGATTGAATTTAACAACTGAGGTAGAGTGGTTGATTCCTAACCTAATTCTAAGAAGTGGTCTCATCCTCCACGCTGCTGCTGCACTGCACTGCAAAACTACCGGAATTTTTCACGCTGCGCTGCGCTTTTGCTCGAACCGCGTAGGCCGCGCTGCTACCATCTCTAACTAGATGGGAGTTTGCCAGCAAACCCAGTGAACGACCGACGCAAAGCTAATGCTGTGACGAAGTACTTTTTATCTATTGTAAAATCAGTAATTATTCAAAAATATCTGATTATGGAACCTCCAAAAAAGTAGAGGCAAAATAATTGTCAGTTAAATATCTCCTGATATCATAACAGACTGGCACCCTAGCTTGAGCCGTTCAAAAACTTGATTTTGGGGGGTTAATTTGGGGGTCCCAAGGGGTGGCATCTTCAAACCACGCCAAAATATTTGTCTGTTAAATATCTGCTGATGTCAAACAAACTGGCACCATAAGGTGAGCCATTCAAAAAATTAAATTTTGGGGGGTCCCGGGGGGTAGCACCCCAAAACTATGTCAAAATATTTGTTTGTTAAACATCTGCTGATATCAAAACAGACTGGCACCCTTAAGTGGAGTAGTTAAAAAAATTGATTTTTGGGGGGTCTCCAGGAGGTGGCGCCCCCAAACTATGTCAAAATATTTGTCAGTTAAACATCTGCTGATATCAAAACAGACTGGCACCCTTAAGTTGAGCCGTTAAAAAAATTGATTTTTGGGGGGTCTCCAGGAGGTGGCGCCCCCAAACTATGTCAAAATATTTGTCAGTTAAATATCTGCTGATATCAAAACAGACTGGCACCCTAAGTTGAGCCATTCAAAAAATTGATTTTTGGGGGGTCTATTTGAAGCATGTTTTGGCAAAAATGCATAAGCAACATTTTTCAAAAATTGAGTTTTTCATATTTTTGCGTTTATTTACTAAATATGTTTCCCCTAAGAAAAATTTTTTTTCAGTTTTAATCAGTTTGCGGTAATAAATAGCATTTATTAATTCGGTCCCTGACATCGTTTGAAGCAGAAGTTTATAATGTGACTGATTTTGACTAAAACAGATTACTAAGAAAGTTTGTAGAAACAGCTTGTAACGTGCTTTTAGTGAGGAATAAACTTGCATCTGTGCTCTCGTAGCTACTACCAAAACAATGATTGATTACGTCAAGTAACTTGAGAACACCACACTCGTTGGCAAATGAATCATTCAAAGCAGAGATGGAAACCGGTCGGGTCGAAATTCTACGACCGGCCGGTCAAGCCGGTTGAAAAACCGGTCGAATTCTCCTTTCTGGGAACTAAAAGACACGTAAGCACCAACCGAAATATACTTATATATTTTATCATAAATAAAACTTTTTATAAAAAATCAATTTTAACAAACCACATCTTTCGAAAACACTTGTTAAATGGTTTCAAGCTGTGACTAATATGCTGAGACCATTAAGACATGCACATCCAAGGGCGTATTTAGGGGAGCATTGTGCCATGCCCTCCCCCCTTTAGGCCTCGGCACAAAGTAAACAAGTGCAAAATATACGTTAAAATCGCGTAATTAGATTCTAATAAAGCATGCATGTGGAAGAGGCTTACGCTACTTGGCATTTTAGCATCATTTTAATCAGTTTGAGAGTAAAAGTCACGCAGGTTTCAGATTTTTTAGTACATGCTAAAATCTTGCCGCTTTGAAAAGCTTGTTTCGACTTAAATTTACCACACTCTAGACTGGGCAAGAAAGACATAGCTCTAATTTTTTTATATCTAACTAATCATGGCTTGTTCTGAAGTAGCAGCATTTTTACAAACTGCTGGGGCACATTATATTTCGAATATTTTCTAGCCAATGTCATAACAGTTTATTGTTTTCAATGAAAATAACGGACGCGTTGCGTTCATCGGGATAGTTATTCGTAACGACTTCGTACTACCGATGACTTTATTTATTGGTTTGACGTTTCCCAAACCGTAAAGCTTCTTCAGAACAGTTTTTGGCAGTGCTGCCTTTGCAGTTACAAAAAGATAAATGAGAAAAAAATAATAGCAAAAGATGGGTAACAGTAAACATACGAACATCACAATACTTGTACTATTATACCCAAAAACCATAAGTGGGCACAAGTCCGTTAATCGTTAATCCGTTAATAACGAAGCTAACTTTTTCATTAACTCGTTAATCCGTTAAAAAGTTTTTTCATGTTAACGGACTAAATTAACTTCCGTTAAGTTCTGTTAACTTCCGTTAAGGTTTTTATTGTTAATATCTTGCACCATTCATTCATCGTACCGCTACAAACCAGTTTGCACTGGTAACACTTGTGGCGTATTAGCACGAGTTTTATAGAAAAAAGCGAAGAAAGGAGCTCTTTTTTGTGGCAAATAATGAGCTGCAGCTTCATAGGTCTATTAATTATCGCTGTTCACAATTTCCAAAGATTTTCCGATTGCAGCTTTGTTAGTGCATTTGAACATAATTTTATCTTGAAGTTAGATTAGACTATAAAATGTAACTTTCAAAACAGAAAAAGACCACCAAAGCAATGAATATTTCCTTACAATCAGCTCAACAACGTCAATGCGTGTTCTAGAAGCGAGTGAATAAAAAGAAATGTAAATTACATGTAAAATGTTAACGAATTAACGGACTTTATTAACTTCCGTTAATTAAAGCTAAAAATAACGGATTAACGTTAACGGAGGTGTGAAGTTTGTTAACGGACTAGTGGTTAACGAAGCTAACGTTTTGCATTAACTTGCCCACCTATGCCAAAAACATTAAAATGATGGAGCGATAACATTATTTAAAGGCGGTGAATCATCCAGCCAATTCCGGTGGTTTACAATGGCTAAAATTGAACTATAATTTTTGATATTTTTGGTTTTAATTTTGGGACTGCGGTTGCAAAGATATTCAACAAATACAAAAAGATGTCCCCCCAAAAAAAGTTTTTGGAAACGCTGAGTTTTGTTTTCCCGCAAAAGCACAGTAGGCCTAATAGTTTAGAGATAGTTTATTTCTAAATAGTTTAGGCCTAACTATCTCTAAACTATTAGGCCTAATAGTTTAGAGACAGTTAGGCCTAATAGTTTAATAAGATTACAGTAGGCCTAATAGTTTAGAGAACTGTGGTTTTGGCGGGAAGATCAAAACTCAGAGTTTCCAAAAACTTTTTTTGGGGGGACATCTTTTTGTATTTGTTGAATATCTTTGCAAACGCAACCCCAAAATCAAAGCAAAAAATATCAAAAATTATAGTTCAATTTTAGCTATTGTAAACCACCGGAATTGGCTGGATGATTCCCCGCCTTTAGTATTGAAAATTATGTCACTAACAGCGTGAAAAAAGGACTACTGAAAAATTATGTCACTAACAGCGTGAAAAAAGGAATACTGAAAAGTTATGTCACCAACAGCGTGAAAAAAAATTGATGATATTCGTAAGAACTAGCTGCTTCACTAACAGTTTAAGAAAGTATGAAAAGGATCTATTGCAAAACATTATTTACTGGAAAAGCTTTTTAACTCAACAGAGATTTATGTTTATTGTTCCGTCCGTATATAAATCTCTGTGGAGCTAAAAAGCTTTTTCCAATACATAACGTTTTGCAATGGATCCTTTTCATACTTTCTCAAACTGTTAGTGAAGCAGCCTATAGTTGTTATGAATATTATTAATTTTTTTTCACGCTGTTCGTGACATAATTTTTATTAATATATAATGTTATTGCTCCATCATTTTAATGTTTTTGGGTATAATAGTACAAGTATTGTGATGTTCGTATGTTTTTACTGTTACCTATCTTTTGCTGTTATTTTTTTCTCATTTATCTTTTTGTAACTGCAAAGGCAGCTCTGCCGAAAAAAGTTTAGTGTTTGCTGATCGGCAAATTACAAATAATCTGTCATCAATAGCTAAAAATTGTAACTTCATGTTTTGGCCTTTTGCAAAATATTATTAGAAAGAACGTCATGCCCAGCAGTGCTTTTTATGCTTATTTTGTGCACGTTTTGCGCTGCTCAAAACAGGTCATTCAAACCGAAACTTAATCAAAAAAGGTCTTAAAATTGAGTCATTTTTGCAAAAAACGCAAAAGTTTTTTTGCCTTTTTTTCTGAGACCCCCGTCCAAAGTCACAAATTTAACACCTCAACCATGCCCCCCTTTTGAAAATTTTTTATTAGATACATTGAACAGTGAACAAAAACCTTCTGTAAAAAAACCGGTCGACCGGGCCGGTCAGAAACTGGACAACAGGCGATGATTTTGAAAATTACCGGTCGGGTCGGGTCGAGAAAATCCTGACCGGTTCCATCTCTGATTCAAAGGAAACCATAAGCAAGTTTTACTTAAGATGTTTAATAAGATTGATTTTCGCAATGTACGACATTTCTCTAACTTTAAAAGTTTTCAAAAGTTTTTCCTCTATATTTTTCAAAGTTTTTTTTGCAAAGCCTGTTCTCTTCGTTTAAAAAAACTAATTCATGTTTGTGAAATGCGATATAGCATCAACTTGCCACTGTATACTGTCTATGAATGTGCGTTGTAACGATTAATAAACTGAACTTTCGGGGTGTTGAAAAACCGGAGGAATTGCAGTGTAGTGACTTAACAGAGTTACTCGGTTGGGCTTTATTGGTTTTGCTGTTGGAGTGGATACAGTGTGTACAAGCTACCGCAAAGGCTAAATCAAAACTTTTTAAAGTTTCAAACAAAGAAAAAAAGTGAACTTCTTGCTCGTATTATCTATTATATAATGTTCGCATGCGTTTTGTTATCAAGCCATACGACAAAATACTACAAAAATAATACCATTATCGGTATTAATTTTGTAGTATTTTGTCGTATGGCTTGATTATTTCTATCAGCGACATTTTTTTTTGTATTTCTATTATTATATTTTTTAATGCTACCGCGATTGGGGCTTCGCTTTTCTTAGGTCTCTAAGGATTCAAACTATTATCTATTTAGACGTGAAGACAACATTAAGGTGTTATCAAATGAAATAAGATTGGAAGACGTGATGTCTCTGTGAACAATTAAATTAATTCTGCCTATTTCACTTCACGAATAATTCAACTTATTTCTATCTGCATTTTAGTTTTCTTATTAATAGCATTGTTTTTATTATTACATTTGAGATTGTTAAAAGCAGCAATAATCCAAAAAATAAAGAAATTTTACGATTTTTTGTTTTTCGTCGAAGCGAAAGCGTAATATTAAACTATATTATTGAAACGAAAACACAATCGATTAAACATAATCTAGGATGAAACATTAAAGTGCTAATTTGTTAATTAATCACAATAATCAAATGCTTTAGCGTCTGTCATTGAGCCTTTATCAGAATCAATATCGTACGTCATGGCGTTTTATGTTATAAATTCACGCTATGCTTGCTCAGAAACAGGAATTAAAACCAAACTTGTAATGATCAGTAACTTCGTCAGAGGGCCCCACTGCCTGTCGAGTTCTGACCAAAATGCATAATGAAAAAATGCCACGTTTTTTTGCCCTTTTGATGCAGTCTTTGGCAGAGGTATGTACTCTAAAATTGTTTAAAGCCACGTTTAAAAAGTTGCTTTTGGAAATGGGGCTAATATTTGTCAAAAATTAGGTTTACAAAGTAGTACAAACTTTTAAACCACGGCTAAAAAACGGCAAGAAATCATGTTTGATCGGTTGATGAAAAATGTTTACCGTGTAGATTTCATAAAAAAAACTATGAGCATAAGGACGAAATTAATTTCGATAACTTAAATCATTTTTTTTCAAATCTCATTCCATTATTTTCTTTTCCCAATTCTTTCTCTAGTCTATAAAATGCGCAAGAATTAGGGTGATTTTTCGAATGTAATAAATGGCATGTAAAATATTTACGCCATGTAATAAAATGATTGAAGTTTTACCATTATACCACCGACTACCTATTACCCTATTTTTGTAGCCAGTTTAATCATGTATTACAGTGCTATTTTATATCCCAAAATTTTTCGTTGTAAAATTTTATAAGTTTTTTGTCGTTATGACTTTTGTAATTTTCGTTATGTAATTTTAACCTTGCAAAAAAAAATCCATTCAGCAATAAACCTGTTGTTTACGAAAAGAAAGAATAACCATTTTTCAAATTTGTACTCGTTAAACCAAAAGCCGCATCATGATGTTGAGCGCAAATAAAATTAATCGTCTCCAACAGTGACGGCTCCTGAGTCAATGAGCTTTTTACGAAAGATGTTAGCTGTCAACACATAGAACCGGTTTCGACTTTTGAGTTAACAGTTCTCAGTAAACTTTTTTTGACCCCATAAGTTTTACTATGACTGATCAAAGACAAAATTGTACACGTCTAACTTGGAAAGCAAGCGTTATTGAAAACCGCGATTTAACAAACTTTTTCGATTCTAACTTTTTTATTTGTTCACCTAAAATCTTGAAATTTTAATGAAAGAAGGGCGAAATCAGGTACATCAAAACTGTGAAAGTTATTTTTCATTAACATGTCAAACTTGACCGCAAAGTTTGTTTGAGAATTTTGAAACTTCAAACACGATTTTCTTGAAACGGCGAACTGCGACTTAGTATCTTCTGCCAAAACATGCTTCATTTGGGGGGGTTCCCGGGGGGATGGTACCACCAAACTATGTCAAAATATTTGTCTGCTAAATATCTGCTGATATCAAAACAAACTGGCACCCAAAGTTGAGCCGTTCAAAAAATTGATTTTTGGGGGGTCCATTTGGGGGGTCCCCGGGGGGTGGTACCCTCAAACTTTGTCAAAATATTTTTCAGTTAAATATCTCCTCATATCAAAATAAACTGGCACCCTAAGTCAAGCCATTCAAAAAATTGATTCTTGGCGGGTCAATTTGGTGGGGTCCCTGGGGAGAGTGGCATTCCCAAACCACATTAAAATATTTGTCTGTTAAATATCTGCTGATATCAAAACAGACTAGCACCCCAGCTTGAGCTATTCAAAAGCTTGATTTTTGGGGGGTCCCCGGGGGGGTGGCACCCCCAAACTATGTCAAAATGTTTGTCTGTTAAATATCTACTGATGTCAAAACAAACTGGCACCCAAAGTTCAGCCGTTCAAAAAAATTGATTTTTGGGGGGTTCATTTGGGGGGTCCCTGGGGGGTGGTACTCTCAAACTTTGTCAAAATATTTGTCTGTTAAATATCTGCAGATATTATAAAACACTGGCACTCTAAGTTGAGCCGCTCAAAACATTGATTTTTGGGGGGTCTATTTGGGGGGTTCCAAGGGGGGTGGCACCCCCAAAGTATGTCAAAATATTTGTCTGTGAAATATCTACTGATATCAAAAAACAGTAGCACTCTAGCTTAAGTCGTTCAAAAAATTGATTTTTTGGGGCTCCATTTTGGGGGTTCCCGGTGGAGTTGCCCCAAAAAATTTCGGGAGAAAAAATTGCGCTTGCAGCTCAACAACTTTACACAAAAATTAGATTTCCATGTTTTGTGGTTTAGAAGAAGAGCGTATAAAAATGAGTAAGAAAAAAAAGGAAAAAAAGGAAAAAAAAGGAAAAAAAAAGAAATAGACCTCATCACAGCCAAAAATGGGTTGGTTGGGATGAAAGGGTATCTTAAAACATACAACCATATGAAATATTTTTTGCCGTACTTACGCCGTTTTTGACTGAGACCGCTTTTTACGCTAAACTTGCTGGGCGGTTTTCGGGTTCTAAAACCGAAGTCACAAGACCTATTGCCTCGAAATTTGGTACAAACATATAACTTATTAATCTTAAACTACTGTCAAAATTTCATATAGCTAGAGCAAACCGTTCTTGAGTTATAAGCAAAAGTCTGAAATTTTGCACTTGTTAGTTGGAAAATGGCCAAGTAAAAACAAAGGAACACGTGACGCGAGCGTCGGTCGTTCCAATTACTGGTACTTCTACAATAAAACCACAGTACACGAAAAAATGATTAACGTGTTTCCAAAAAAATTTTGCTTAACATGAAAAAAAATATGGATTAATTATTATCGATTTACCACGCAAAAAAGTAGGGAAAAGGCACATTCGATAATGAAACTAAAAAGTAAAGAATTTTTGCATTCGATAACCAAAAAGTAACCAATAACGATATCGATTATCGATTTCAAGTCGATATTTCCAACCCTGGGTCTAGTTTAGGTTAGTACTAGTTAGACTAGGCCTACCGGTAGCGAGACCACTAGTCAGCCTGATGCTGATGGTAGTGCCTGTATTCAAAGATTGGCATAGCCTACTATTGCATTGACATTGACAAAAGCAACTGACTAGAAAATAAGTGATGTTAGGCTACCTACGACCTGCAGTGTAAGTGAAGTTTTATAATTGTTTAAGTCTATCTGCAATCTGCCAAGCCTATGGCTTTTTTTTTCTTAAAAAATGTTTTATCCCCATTTTAATGACTACTTTTCATGGCTATTATGAAACCAAGCTATGTCAAACTGAATTAACATGCATTATCTGGTATCAAATGATAGCTAGGGCAGTGTTTAGAGCTTTTTTTTGGCAGTGTCTGCTGCACCGGCCCGGTTTTCAACATCTAATCGCTGCTGCACCGTCGGCGCCGGTTTTTTCATTTTGCGGTTCAATATACTACTTACTAGGCTATCTCTCAAGCTGGCATCGCTGCTCGAACCCTAACTCTAATCATAAGTTTTTGAGAAAAAAAAAGAGAATTATGTGTCTTAATAGCTCTCTAACGCTATGTCTGCCAGCGTGTACGGCGCGAATCAATAACCCAACCCTTGGGTCGGCAAGCATGCGCGCTTGTCACGACACAGTCTGGGCTTCGCATTCCATGTGTCAAAGTGCCGTATTTAAATCGAAGCAATGAGAAAAAAGCAATATAACAGGCTGCCGGCGCAATAGCGATTTGGTGTCCGAAATCGAACGGGTGATCTAGACACTTCCTTTTTTTTTCATTTGCCACGTTTAAAACGTATAGGCTTCCTTAACCATATTTAAATATCCTGGAACATGTTCACATCACTTTTATCACCCAGTATCAGCGAATCAAATTGGATACAAGTATATTTGCTCAGACTTAAACTTTTCTGCAACATCTGATTTTTCACCAGCAGTATACCAAAAGGTTAAGAGCATGGTTAAGAAATACATGGTTCATTAATTTTGATGCTTTATAATACATGTTAATTCAGTTTGACATAGCTTGGTTTCATAATAGCCATGAAAAGTAGTCATTCAAAATGGGGATAAAACATTTTTTAAGAAAAAAAAAGTCAGAGCACCCCATAATCAAGGCTCAAAGAGAAACATCTAAATTATTAAATAACTCAAAAAAGAATCTTTTTAGCTTAAAAATAACTATTTTATTGGATTTGGCATGGTCAAAAATGGAGGGGGGATAGCAATTTACTGCATCCTCCTATCTCAACTCTGAGCATTAGAGGTCAAAATCACTCATGCGTATCCTCAAAATTTACTTTTTAGCAATTTTAAAAAGAACTTATCTCAGGAACGGCTTGTGCTGAAAAGGTGAAGTTTTTTCCAAACAGGTTTTTTTACTTTGTTCTACCACCATGCCAAGTTTGGAAAAGATTCTAAAACATGGGTTGACATTTCACAAAAAAATATAAATTAAGTATGGATTGACCCCTATGCACTAAACAGCTAAACACAGTATGGTGCCATTTACTGGTAGCCAACTGATGAGCGATGAAAATGTAGTGTGGTGCCACTAAAAAATGCGGTATGGTGCCATTTACAAGTAGCGAACTGATGTGAGGTACCGGTAGCAATTTTCTTTTTCTGCTTATCACTATTATCAGCTTAAGCCATAGAAAATCCTAGCTTTAGTGTAATGCAAAATTGCTATTGATAATTTTAAATTATAGCCTACATGCAGTAGACAATTGAAGTTAGTCAGCTTATGGTAGGCTTGGTTAGTTGTGAATTTTTATATTCCTTTGTCTCCTTTTGCTTCTGTGGAACTCAAGTTCTGAAGCAAAATCTCCACTACGAACCGGTAAAAGCAGAAGGTGACTTAGTGAATACCAGCAAGCCACCTCATTTTTGTGTAATATGTCATTCCGTTACTGTTCCTTACCAAATAAGCTTATTTAAGTTTCCCAAAGATCCGAAGGTATAACAAGATTGGAATCTATTTGTAAATATTGCAGGAAAGTTGAATCAAAAGAATAGTACTATTAATTCCACTCAATCACAATATATATGTAGTGCTCATTTTTCCAAAGAAGATTTTGTTCATTTTCCTCGATTTCGGTTGGGCTTTTCCAAAAGGCTAGTCTTAAAACAAGGTGCATGTCCATCTGTAGAATTTGATAGCAATGGTAGTAGTATTGATGCAGTTATGATTAAAGGCAATCAAGAGTCAATTGCAGTACAGGTTATTTTAGACAACTTTTTATCTCCAAACATTAAATCTAAAACCATGTATTAAAAAGTTTGTTGTTGCTTATCATTTTACCCTGTATTTTTTGCAAGTTTGCTAATAGCTAACTAATGGAAAGAAGTGCTTGATGTCTAAAAATTGTTCCACATGTTTTCATTGAATGCTAAAATGGTTGATGTTAAATTTGTGTGAAGCATTGAAACAAGGTTACTATCACTTGTTACAAAGAAATTACAATAGCAGACAAAATCCAAAAATTGCAGATGAGAAAGATTTCAATTTTTAAACTAAATTTAAAAACTTTTAAATAAATGTAGTGAATAAAAATTTAAATTATTAAATACTTTTAAATAAAAGAGTTCGTGTACACAAAAAAGACCTGCGATGTGCGATGCTTTCACTCAGTATGAAGATCCCCTTAACAAAGAAACAGCATCCAAAGGTTGCCAGACCGAATCAATGGTGGTCGATGCTTCATCTCAATGTGCTCCACACCAGGGTTTTGAAATCTTAACATCAATAGGTTCTCACGACTCTGGTATTGAAAGGATGGATAAGAATGAGCTTATAGTTTTTAATGACTGGAACTAAACCGAAACCCAAAAATGTTTGCGTGCAGTGGTGCTTTTATACACCAGTGATGTAGCCTGCTCTGTTTTTCCATTATACTTTTTGTAAATTGTGATGAACATTGGACAGTGAGATGTCAGCTTCTCCTTAAGAGTTTTTGCATCAACGTAAGGTATTACATCATAGATCCTGGTAATACTAAATTGCCAACGCAGCTAACCACAAGTATGTAATGCTATAAATACACAATTTAATTGAGACAATGTTCAAATAACCAAAGCCTTTTCCACAGGAAACATCCAAAATCGTGATAAATACGCTATGCAGGCTTAAAGGGCAATGTCAAATTGCTAGCTAATTTATTCAAATTTGGGTTTTATATGCCAAGGCTAGACATTGTGTCTGTATTTGAATTTATTTAAATTGCATGTTAAATCGACTTGAGGAGAGCGAAAAATGCTTGAAACCGGGTACCGGTAACGTATTTACCACAACTTTGGCAGTTGTAATTACATCTTTTCACCTATTTATTGGGCAGTGATGGAGTCGAGTACTCAACTTCCGAGTACGAGTACGAGTACTAATATTGAAAAATGTACTCGAGTACGAGTACCGTAAAAAAGTTCGAGTACGAGTACGAGTACTTTTACAAGTTTAGAAAAAAAATTTTTTTAGTTGTAACAGCTCAAAATTTGTCCCAAAAACATAAACGAATACGTTTTTTTTTCTGTGAGTGGGATGTTAAGAAGGCGCACAATTGCAGGCGACAATTTTCTGACAAGTTACACGCAAAATTACTGTTATATTTTAAACAAATTAGGTACCTTGACGTTGAAAGCAAGTGCACGTTTTTTTGCGCGTCGGAAAAAACCTTGGCTTGCAGAAGCAGCAAATTGCTCATTGTTGCAAGAAGTTCTGTTGAAGCCGCAGAAAAATGTTTAACTCTAAAACTGAGCCAAGAATTAACTTGAAATTTTTGGTAAAATTCAAGCTTTGATGGAAGTTTACGGCAAAGAATGCATGTCAAGAACCCGTGTTTTTGAATGGCACAAAAGATTTCATGAAGGCCGGACCATAGGCGTAGCCAGGATTTTTGATTGGGGGGGACCCAAACCACAAATCACACGCAATAACGTCATCAGAAATTTTCGAAAAAGTAATTTTTTGTGGGGCAAAGATATCGTAGAATGGAAGATCTGAAGCCGTAGCCTGATGGCACTTTGCCAGGATTTTGGTAAAGGGAGAGGGCGAAAACTAATTGTTGAAAAGTGTAAAAATCTAACTTGGAAGACGTGTTGAGTAAGCTAGTGTACTCAAAGGTATCAGACAGTGTTGGAGTACTCGAGTACAGTACTCGTACTCGAGTACAACTCGAGTACCATTTTTTGAGCACTCGTACTTGTACTTGGAACCCCAGGTACTCGGTTGGTACTCGTACTCGAAGGTCAATGTACTCGGTACTCGGTCAAAAAAGAGCCGAGTACACGAGTACATTTGGTTTTTGCTAAAAGTAATAAACAAAATGAATATTTGATAGTAAACTGCATCCAATAAAACCCGCTAATTTATTGAGTTGCTTTTGCTGGAATCCGTGCAGACCGCAGCTGAACAAACAACTTTTTAATGGTGAGAACGAGCGAAATCAAGCGTTGGAATGTGGTAAAGTGATTGGGTCGACAGCGCATAGTATTGTTTGACAACTAACGCCTTTCTCCTGCAGAAAACGTGTGAAAGTTGCCGCAAATTTTAACTAATTTAGCAATTAAAGTTACGTAGCACAGAAATCGAGCCATGCGTGTTACAAAGATGGCATCAGTTGGGTTAGCATTTTACGGTTTCAGTTCAAATGTTGATAGAATATTTTCTACAGTAGATGTATTACTGTAATCTCCCAATCCCAAATAATGGTTTTACTGTGGTATTGGAAGGGGTATCCGAAAAAGCATAGAGTTGGATTTGCAGGCAATATTTTCAGTGTTAAATTTAGGTCAGATAGAGATAGTTGAGTTGCATAATTATTCTGTAGCTGAGTTGCAGCTGTAGCAAAATTTTACTTTTTTTTGCAAGAAATTGATAAAATAATAAGCCAAGTCTTTTGATAACGCATGTAAAATGCGTTTGAAATATTAATATGACTAAGCACTAATTAGGGTTATTTTATAAAAATGGATGTTAGATTTGAAATTAAATAATAGAACAGTAAACAGGTAAATATATAGAATAAAACTACCGCTATAAATTACTGTTGTAGCCAGTGGCGTACGCAGGATTTTTCAGTGGGGGGGTTTCAAAAGTGACATCAAAAATTTGTTCGCGATCTATGCTTTGGCGAATAAATAACTTAGTGCAATGTAACAAGATGGAATCAAAGTCTCACAGTGCGTAATGCAAATAAATCTTTTCAAACCAAATACAATTAAGCATTAAGCATACATCTATTATAGTTAACATCACAAGCTTTGCAACTGAACGATGAAGAAAAAAATTGTTCAAAACAAAAGCAACAAAAACTTATATGATTATAAACAGTGCAAAGTGTGGGAGGTGCGTAGCCAGAAATTCGCAATTGAGGGTCTGTTTCGGGGGTCTGGGGGCAGAGCCCCCAGCCGCCGGAGGCTATTGGGGGTCTGGGGGCTGAGCCACCAGCGCTTGAAAATTTTGCATTTTTTTTAAAAAATAACTTAGTTTTAGGGCTACCGTATTTACTCGTTTTACCGCCCGATCTTGATTAAGGGCCCGTTTGAATAGCCGCCCGTGTGAGCAGAACAAAAAAATAAATAAGGGCCCGTGCTTTAATACCCGCCCGGTGCAAAAGCTGATTTTTCAGTGGTAGAGAACAATAGAAAATAAGAAGCTGCTAAGAAACGCTTGTGTTACAACGCTGTTGAATTTTAAGCGCTAGTAGACAACAGTCACGCCTTAGACGTCCAATTGCATAACAGATAGCATTGATTACGTTTTGGCAGACAACACTAACGGGTAAATACGTGAATAATGTGTGTGTGTTGTGTTTGACGTGTGTTTGACGTGAATAAATCATATGGAGAAAGATTAAATGTCGTGAAATATTTGTCTTCAACGATAATTTTTGTGGTAATTTTACTTTGAAAATAACAAGCGCCCGTGCTTAAATAAACGCCCGTTTGAATAGGGGCCCGGCAGTGAGTAAGATTGAAAAAAATAAGGGCCCGGGCTACAAAACGAGTAAATACGGTATATTGATAAAAAATAATGCTTTTAAAGCATGGCATAGAAATTGGTAGTGTAAACCTGATTAAACTGTTTGCATAAACGGGCTATGCGGAAGGTGGCTAATAGAAAATTTTAGCTCTCTTGCTTACATGCTGGTAAATCATAAAATCGTATAGTTTAGGAAAACTCTCACAATCTATTTCGTCTATATTTTACAGAGAAAAATAATTGGGAAGGGGCTAACGGAAAAAATTTTGAGGCAAGTGATTGATTATTAACTAATACTAAAAAGCCCACTACTATCCCTAAGTTTATAATATGCTTGTTGATGAAACCTATGTTTAGCATTTTTACACTAGCGATCAAAGTTGCTTGCTTGTTTTTGGACATTTTTCAAAGTTTTCATTGCTTTGTGAGTTTTATTTTTGACAAATTTGCCACACCCCCCTCTAAATTTATGTTTCAAAAGATGTTTTAAATCACTTTTTAGTCCATTCCAGAACAAAAACCAGGCTCAGAAGTGCTAAAAACGTGGTATTTTTCTTATTCTGCATTTTGGTTGACAGGCCAATGGGGAGGGGAAGGGCTATAACCCTCTGCCTACGTTACTGAAAGTTACTCTAACTGGTAACACGGCATTCCAGAGTTTCAGTATTACATTTAGGCGCTTACATTGTTGCATTAGATAACAAAAAAGTTGGTAACTATATAATTAAATATTTCGTATTACTATGAGAGTAAAGAAGGAGCTTGTTCGTTTTGATTAATAAGACGATATTTCGAATGATATACGTCGGATCAATAGGGAGGATGGTTTAAACCCCCACCCCCCTGTGTACGCCTTGCGCATAAGTGAGCAATGTGGGCGGTGGCTAATGGTAACATTTCAGTCCTCTAATTTACAAGCCGGTAAATCATAAAATCTTGATTTGAAAAACTCACAAGCATTTATATTCTGTCTGTAGTTTATAGAGTGAGACAGTTGGAGAAGGTGGAGGGGGGCGAATGGAACGAGATTTGAGTGGATTATTAATTAACTAATACTGAAACCCCATCTTTATATTTTTGATGAAGCCAATGATAAGCATTTTTAGCGGTTAAATTTGCTAATTTTGCCAATTTTTTGAAGTTGCTATTGGTTTGTAAGGTATATCTTTGACAAATTAACCCCCCCTAAGAAACTCTAAATGCTTCAAAAGTTGCTTTAAATCATGTTGGAGTCCGTGTCTTTGCAAAAAAAACAGGCTCAGAAGTGCTAAAAACGTGATATTTTCGTTATTGTGCATCTTAGTCGACAGACCAATGGGGAGGGAGTTGAACCCCTAAACCCCCCCCCCCCTGCGTACGCCCTTGGTTGTAGCTGGTAGCTGATATTAAATGGCAGCATTATTTTACTGAGGTGGAGTTCTCGAGGACACATTTTCAAGTCCTTGGCCTTGGCCTCAAATCCTCAAGTCCTCGAAAATTGCCTTGTCCTCGGCTCGAGGACGGTACTATTTTTTGAATGGTTAAAATTTTGTAGATCGGCTGAAAAACGTTTTTCTAGACCGTTTTTTGGAGATTGACGGAAAAATATTTTTTAAGACCTTTTTTCTTAGGAAAACACTTGCATTTGTGTTCTTGGTCCTTGGCCTCGAGCATTCCTGTCCTTAGCCTTGGCCTCGGATTTTTTTTGTGTCCTTGGCCATGGCCTCGAGCCTCGTGTCCTCGACTCCACCTCTGTTATTTTATGCTCACATAACATAGTCACCTCCTTTGAAATGCAGCATTATTTCGAGAACATTTACTACTACGTCATTTGCAGTTTAGTGTTACAAGTTTTAGATAGTCTTTAATTAAATGCATAGGAGAGCACAAGTCCATTAATCGTTAATCCGTTAATTACGAAGCTAACTTTTTCATTAAATCGTTAATCCGTTACAAAGTTTTTTCATGTTAAAGGATTAAATTTACTTCCTTTAAGTTCTGTTAACTTCCGTTAAAGTTTTTATCGTTAATATCTTGCACCATTCATTTATCATAATGGTACAAACCAGTTGACACTGGTAACACTAGTTGCGTATAAGCACGAGCTTTATAGAAGAAAGCGAAGGAAGGAGCTCTTTTTTGTGGCAAATAATAAGCTGCAGCCTCATAGGTCTATTAATTATCGCTGTTCGCAATTTCCAAAGATTTTCCAATCGCAGCTTTATTAGTGCATGTGAACTTGTTTTTGTCTTGAAATTAGATTAGACTGTAAACGTAACTTCCAAAACACAAAAAGACCACCATAGCAAAAAATTTTTCCTTACAATCAGCTCAACAACGTCAATACGTGCTCTAAAACCGAGAGAACATAAAGAAATGTATATTACACGCAAAATATTAACGAATTTACGGACTTTATTGACTTCCGTTAATTAAAGCTGAAAATAACGGATTAGCGTTGACGGAAGTGTGAAGTTTGTTAACGGACTAGTGGTTAACGAAGCTAACGTTTTGCATTAACCTTGCCTACCTATGATTAAATGTTAATTGAATATAACATTAAATCGCAAAAGTTCTCAAAAAATTGTTGTGGGTAATCATGTTTGGGGTAGAGGGCTTTGAAAGCTTACTTGTGATTGAAAGAAGCATATGGTATACGAGGTGTCGCTATTAAATAACAAGACTGGTGACATAAAGCAATTTTATTGAAGAAAAAAAGGTCGTTTTATTTTGTTTCCCCTTTGATGTATTCTCCCTTAGCATGAACACAGCGTTTCATTCGGATTTTCACAAAAAAAAAGAACACGACAACGCTCTTAACATAAAAAAAACAATTGACATTGCCTTGAATTTTGATTTTGCTTTTTTAATTCGTGGTGAGTTTGCAGTTTTCCAATGCATGGACTGTCTCTTTGTCTTTGGGTCGTACTGGAAAATTCATCTCTCATCGCATGTACAGTAAGCACGCTGTCTAAAAATTTAGGGTTTTCTTCAATTTGTTTTGAAATGTCAGCGCAATCCTCTTGGCGTTTTTCTTTTTGATCGCTAGTTAAAAGCTTTGAAACATCTTGCGCACAGACCTTTTTCATATGCAGATTTTCATTCAGTACTTGCCACACTGTTTCTTTGTCAATGGACATCCTCTCTGCTATCAGTCGAATACTAAGCCGACGATCTTCTCGGACAATTTTTTCAATTTCTCGGTTATTGTAAGTGGTTTTTGATATAGTTGGGCGTCGTGAACGTTCATCATCTTCAACATTAGTCCGGCCTTCATGAAATCTTTTGTGCCATTCAAAAACACGGGTTCTTGACATGCATTCTTTGCCGTAAACTTCCATCAAAGCTTGAATTTTGCCAAAAATTTCAAGTTAATTCTTTGCTCAGTTTAGAGTTAAACATTTTTCTGCAGCTGTAACAGAACTTCTTGCAACAATGAGCAATTTGCTGCTTCTGCAAGCCAAGGTTTTTTCTGACGCGCAAAAAAACGTGCACTTGCTTTCAACGTCAAGGTACCTAATTTGTTTAAAATATAACAGTAATTTTGCGTGTAACTTGTCAGAAAATTGTCGCCTGCAGTTGTGCGCCTTCTTAACGTCCCACTCACAGAAAAGAACGTATTCGTTTATATTTTTGCAACAAATTTTGATCCGATACGACTTAAAAATTTTTTTTCTAAACTTGTAAAAGTACTCGTACTCGAACTTTTTTACGGTACTCGTACTCGAGTACATTTTTCAATATCAGCACTCGTACTCGAAGTTTTTTGCGGTACTCGTACTCGGAAGTTGAGTACTCGACTCCATCACTGGTATCAGAGATGGAGGTCTGGGGGCAGAGCCCCCAGCCGCCGATGGGTATGGGGGTCTGGGGGCAAAGCCCCCAGCCGCTGGGCGATTTTTGTAAGTTTTTGGAAAAAAAGCTATTTAAATCCCATTGGATCACATTTAGCACGAGTTCAGAGCCATTTCAAAGAACTAGATTTTTAACATTTCAAAGCCAATCAAAAAAATTTAGTTATTCAATCCTCTTTTTGCAATTAAATCCCAAAACACGCTTAGAATCTTGCATTATGGTGTAAAATTTTAATTGTAAGTGATTTGGTCTGTAGGGGGAAGTAACGAACATTGCCTCCTGCAATACTTTAGCAGTAAATAATTAAGTTTATAATAACGTTAAACGAGGGCCTGGGTTGGCAACGTTTAGGTCAAAACTCTTAGATTTCTCACAGGTTTTGCATATAAATTGTTAAAAATTTGCATTAAGGGGCCCCTTGGCCCGGGAACCTTGGTCGTCAGTCAGGGGCCCTTGAGCTCCCTGGTTGCCAGTTAGAGGCCCCGTAGCCCCTTGCTTGTCGGTTAGGAGCCCAGGCCCCCTGGTTGTTAATTAGGGGCCCTGGGGCTCCCTGGTCGTGAGTTAGGGGCCCCGGGGCCCATTGGTCGTCAGTTAGGGACTCCAGGACCCCCTGGTTGTTGGTCAGGGGCCCTGGGGCCTCCTGGTCGTCAATTAGGAGGGCTCCGGGGCCCCTCGTTGTCGGTTAGGGGGCTCCTGGCCCCCTGGTTGTTGGTTAGGGGCCCCCTGGTTGTTAGTTAGGGCCCTGGGGCTCCCTGGTTGTGAGTTAGGGGCCCCGGGGCCCCCTGGTTGTCAGTTAGGCACTCCGGAGACCCTGGTTGTCGTTTAGGGGCCCCCTGGTTGTCGTTTAGGGGCCCCCTGGTTGTCGGTTAGGGGCCTGGGCCCCCCTGATTGTCAGTTAAGGGGACCCCTGGTTGTTGGTTAGGGTCCCTTGGTTGTTGGTTAGGGACCCTGGGGCCCCTGGTCGTCAGTTATGGGCTCCCTGGTTTTCAGTTAGGAGTCCCGGACCCCCTGGTTGTCGGTTAAGGATTCCAGGACCCCCTAGTTGTTAGTAAGGGCCCCCTGGTTGTTAGTTGGGGGCCCCGGGACTCACTTGTTGTCATTAATATTATTGTTAATTACTGTTATGTGCGTAATTACTGAAAAAAAAAAAAACTGCAACTAAACATCGCCAGGCTATGTTGTCATAACTTTTTGTCGTTAGTGGTATTTTGATTGGGGGGGGGGGGCCGGGCCCCCTGGGCCCCCCCTGGCTACGCTTATGGGCCGGACTGATGATGGAGATGATGAACGTTCATGACGCCCAACCATATCAAAAACCCTAACAATAACTGAGAAAGTGAAAAAATTGTCCGAGAAGATCGTCGGCTTAGTATTCGACTGATAGCAGAGAGGATGTCCATTGACAAAGAAACAGTGTGGCAAGTACTGAATGAAAATCTGCATATGAAAAAGGTCTGTGCACAAGTTGTTTCAAAGCTTTTAACTAGCGATCAAAAAGAAAAACGCCAAAAGATTTGCGCTGACATTTCAAAACAAATTGAAGAAAACCCTAAATTTTTAGACAGCGTGCTTACTGTACATGCGATGAGAGATGAATTTTCCAGTACGACCCAAAGACAAAGAGGCAGTCCATACATTGGAAAACTGCAAACTCACCTCAAATTAAAAGAGAAAAATAGAGCAAAAATCAAAATTCAAGGCAATGTCAATTGTTTTTTTTTATGTTAAGGGTGTTGTCATGTTCGCTTTTTTTTATGAAAATCCGAATGAAACGCTGTGTTCATGCTAAGGGAGAATACATCAAAGGGGAAACAAAATAAAACGACCTTTTTTTGTTCAATAAAATTGTTTTATGTCACCAGTCTTGTTATTTAATAGCGACACCTCGTATACCGTATGCTTCTTTTAATCACAAATAAGCTTTCAAAGTCCTCTACTCCAAATATGATTACCCACAAGTTTTTGAGAACTTTTGCGATTAAATGTTATATTCAATTAACATTTAATCATAGGTAGGCAAGTTAATGCAAAACGTTAGCTTCGTTAACCACTAGTCCGATAACAAACTTCACACTTCCGTTAACGTTAATCCATTATTTTCAGCTTTAATTAACGGAACTAAATAAAGTCCGTAAATTCGTTAATATTTTGCGTGTAACATACATTTTTTTTATGTTAACTCGGTTTTAGAGCACGTATTGACGTTGTTGAGCTGATTGTAAGGAAAAATTTTTTGCTATGGTAGTCTTTTTGTGTTTTGGAAGTTACGTTTACAGTCTAATCTAATTATTTCAAGACAAAAATAAGTTCAAATGCACTAATGAAGCTGCAATTGGAAAATCTTCGGAAATTGCGGACAGCAATAATTGATAGACCTATGAGGCTGCAGCTTATTATTTGTCACAAAAAAGAGCTCCTTCCTTCGCTTTCTTCTATAAAGCTCGTGCTAATACGCAACTAGTGTTACCAGTGTCAACTGGTTTGTACCATTATGATAAATGAATGGTGCAAGATATTAACGATAAAAACTTTAACGGAAGTTAACAGAACTTAAAGGAAGTAAATTTAATCCTTTAACATGAAAAAACTTTTTAACGGATTAACGATTTAATGAAAAAGTTAGCTTCGTAATTAACGGATTAACAATTAACGGACTTGTGCCCTTCTATGCATTTAATCAAAGACTATCTAAAATCGTAAAACTAAACTGCAAATGACGTAGTAGTAAATGTTCTCGAAATAATGCTGCATTTCAAAGGAGGTGACTGAGTAATGTGAGCATAAAATAATGCTGCCATTTAATATCAGCTACTAGCTACAGCTGTAATTTATAGCGGTAGTTTTATTCTATATATTTACCTGTTTACTGTTCTATTATTTAATTTCAGATCTAACATCCATTTTTATAAAATAATCCTAATTAGTGCTTAGTCATATTAATATTTCAAACGCATTTTACATGCGTTATCAAAAGACTTGGCTTATTATTTTATCAATTTCTTGCAAAAAAAGTAAAATTTTGCTACAGCTGCAACTCAGCTACAGAATAACTATGCAACTAAGCTCTCTCTATCTGACCTAAATTTAACACTGAAAATATTGCCTGCAAATCCAACTCTATGCTTTTTCGGATACCCCTTCCAATGCAACTCTATGCTTTTTCGGATACCCCTTCCAATACCACAGTAAAACCATTATTTGGGATCGGGAGATTACAGTGATACATCTACTGTAAAAAATATTCTATCAACATTTGAACTGAAACCGTAAAATGCTAACCCAATTGATGCTGTCTTTGTACAACACGCGTGGCTCGATTTCTGTGGTATGTAACTTTAATTACTAAATAAATCAAAACTTGCGGCAACTTTCACACGTTTTATGCAGCAGAAAGGTGCTTGTTGTCAAACGATACTATGCGCTGTCGACCCAATCACTTTACCACATTCCAACGCTTGATTTTGCTCGATCTAACCATTAAAAAGCTGCTTGTTCAGCTGCGGTCTACACGGATTCAAGCAAAAGCAACTCAATAAATTAGCGGGTTTTATTGGATGCAGTTTACTATCAAATATTCATTTTGTTTATTACTTTTAGCGAAGGCCAAATGTACTCATGTACTCGGCTCTTTTTTTGACCGAGTACCGAGTACATTGACCTTCGAGTACGAGTACCAGCCGAGTACCTGGGGTTTTGAGTACGAGTACGAGTGCTCAAAAAATGGTACTCGAGTTGTACTCGAGTACGAGTACTGTACTCGAGTACTACATCACTGTTATTAGGATGGAGAATGACATGTAATGATTGAGAATGACATGTAATGGTCATCCTTTTTCTGAATATCAAAACCAGAACACAAGGGTAAATGTTTACCGGAAATATCAGAATTTTGAAAATTTTCTCCCCAATACAACTTTGTACAAGTAACATTAAACTTTGATCTTTTTTTGGTTAGCATGCTGCTTCATAAACAACTAAATTTATGCCAGCAAGTACAGTATGTGCTGTATTTACAATACAATAAACAACGGTATTAAATTGTTCATTAAAATATATTGTTAAATTTTTTTCTTTTTAGAACTGTACCTTTTCTAATCATGGTACAAATTGCTTTTCTAATTCTAACTTTGTACTTTAGCATCTTTCAGTGCTTTTGAATTAAACTGTACAATCTAGCCTGTTTTTCATTGAACTAGACATGATTCCTTAAGTTAAGCATAAAAAAGTGATGATGCAAGAACCAACCAATCCTGGATGATGCAACAATATGAACTTTGAATATTAGTTACAAAACTGTGCTGCACATTGCCAAGTTGAGTAAGGCTAATTGCCATTAAAGAAACTATTTTAAGCTGATAAGGCAACATGGCACACTAGAAGTGCAAGTATACATAAATTTAAACCTCATCTGACTTATTTTTAATGCCAATGCGTTTGAAGTTGAGCACTGAAAACTTATGAATAATCAGTAAATCTGTAATCAATAATTCGGCTATTATTTCTTTTCTGTACGTTTTTATGGTAAAGTTCTTTTTCATGGAGACATAAATGTGCTGTTTCTGCAACTTTCAAGCCGAATACTAGCTTTCTAGCATATGTGGTTAGTGAGATATGGCAAAAGTGATTTGTTTAAACACGTTCGACGAAATTGCACGACCACTAAAGGGTGCAAGAACTCAAAATTGTGATAGAAGTATTTCATATGGTATTTAGGGCCATATATCAAGACCACTTTTTTTAATTTACTTTTCTCTCCACCCTACTATTTATTGGTTTTAAAACAGAAGCAATAAATTTCGAAACGCCATCAAAGCAAAATGCTAGGAGTAATTTCCTTGTCTCCACCCCGAAAAAATTAAAATTTGGTATCGCCAGCATTTCATATCAAGATGACTCATTGGGAGATCCAGATTAAACTGTTTATGAAAGCATAGATTTGGATGCAAGCAAGTACGAATTTGTTTTTGGGTGACTACGATACTTATAACTATGTTAGAAACATCTTGAAAAGGCTGTTAATTGTTAAAGGCATCATGAAGCACGTGTGGATTCGCATTAGAAACTCGTCTGTAGAAAAGAAAAGCAATTCATTTCATATCCCGGCTGTTTACGTTTCGTGCTTGATTTTATTGGTCTGAGAATAAAAACATGCCCGAACCCAAGTTTGGAATGTAACATGTCTTGCTCTTCATCAGTTAAAAAGCAAGGAAAGTTTAACTACGCAATCCACTTTCGCAGTAAAACCATATAGATCAATGAGATTTCGTGTCATGGTTCTTTACGTTTTGTACAAGGCCATACTGGTGTGAGAAAATTACATGCCATAAACCCAGTTTGGTATGTACTAAACTTGTGGCAAATCCAAAATTAGGCCTACCAAAATTGTGGCAAGTCGGTTCGGTTTCACTGTGATAAACACAAGCGTTAGTAACTGTGCTTCATAATTTCGTTTATTAGACTGAATAATCGACACCGAAAGCATTGGTATTTTTTACCATTTTATTTGTTCTACTGTACAGAGTTGGAGTCGAGCACACAAGGCTCGAGGCCAAGGCCATGGACACAAAAAAAATCCGAGGCCAAGAACAGGAATGCTCAAGGCCAAGGACCAAGGACACAAATGCAAGTGTTTTCCTAAGAAAAAAGATCTCAAAAATTTTTTTTCGGTCAATCTCAAAGAAAAACGGTCTAGAAAAACATTTTTCAGCCGATCTACAAAATTTTAACCTTTCAAAAAATAGTGCTGTCCTCGAGCCGAGGACAAGGCAATGTTCGAGGACTTGAGGCTTCGAGGCGAAGGCCAAGGACTTGACCTTCGAGGCCAAGGACGTCCTCGAGGACTCCACCTCTGCTACTGTATATATAGACAAGATTTGGGAATCAGTTGCGTAAAGCTTGTAGATTAAGATTTATGCTTTAGACCAGGGGTGCTCAAACTTGTTGAAAAGCTGACTGCATGACCTTTTTTTCTGAGCTTTAGTGGGCTGCAAAATTTTCATTAAATGATTGGATAATTTTTATTCCGAATACTGCTTGATGCTCATGTAAGTTTTGAATTGCCGTACCATATCAAATCATTGATTAACCGCAGGGCTTACCTTTAAAAAAATTCTTTTTTTATTTTATTTTACGTTATTTGAACCGGCCAGTTGGTCGAGAGATAACGCGTTCGTCTCTGGAGGTCTGAGGTTCAAATCTCGGGCCGGTCAAATCGAACACAGTGTTGCCAACGGCTCGCCACTGCTGCAACATTTCTTCGAAAGGAGCTGTGTTGCCCGGTCGCAATGACGTGGAGATGGGTCCCGCTAACTCGTTATACGCTTCAGCGTATTACAGCGAGTATAATGAAAGATTTGATTTGATTTTTACGTTATTTGGTTGAAACTTTTTGAATTACTTCGCTTAGATGGAGGCTTCAACCCCTTCCTACCAAGCAGCGCTTATTTCCCAATTGTTGTACTACTGAACATACCTTTTACAAACTGTGAAGTAGAGATCTGCTGTGGCACGCGTTTTGGAATGCAAACTGCGCGGAGATAAAAAAATAAACACTAAAACGAAAAAGTTGGAGCGTAGCTTATGTAGTGGCGAATGAAACGCAAATTTGCTACTTTTCACGAAATAATCATGGGGCCGCACATTAGGCAATCCTGCTACAGACAGTGTCTATTTGAATGAACGTTGCTACAGCTAGAAGTTCAATAAGCAAAGTTTTTGAATCGTTTAATTATATTTTCGCAGTTTGTGTCAATTTAACTGTGTTATGTAGGTTTCTACTACAATACAAAGATGACCTTTCGGGAATCAGACTCAGTCACCAGCGGTCGTTTTGCGACAGAACCACATCTGCGCAATGCTGCTCAGTCTACAGGTAGTTTCGTATTTTTTCAAGAATGGAGTGTCAGCATATTATGGTAGTTAACTGTGCCGCCTTTCGCTTGAAATTAGTCTAAACTTGCAAACGCAGATTCAAAATACAGTCAAACCTCGGTTTAACGCATTAGTGCGAAAATGCAATTGTCTTTTTTTAGAAAATGTCCATTATTCGAAAAGTCACGAATTTTACCTAGTTTAATTGTAGATGCGCACGTCAGTGACGTAGCCAGGAGGGGCAACTGCCCCCCCCCGAAATTTCACTTTGCATCAAAGCCCCTTGATGAGTTGTCTCACATCAGGTCGGTCGCCCCAGGATGTGTCGCATCATAAATCAGACTCTTTGTCACAATTGGAGACGCAGTATTTTTGCGTTGTCCAGTTGGGAGAAACTGCGGTTATGTGGTATATGCATAGGTGGGCAAGTTAATGCAAAACGTTAGCTTCGTTAACCACTAGTCCGTTTACAAACTTTACACCTCCGTTAACGTTAATCCGTTATTTTCAGCTTTAATTAACGGAAGTTAATAAAGTCCGTTAATTCGTTAACATTTTGCGTGTAATTTACATTTCTTGTTATTCACTCGCTTCTAGAACACGTATTGACGTTGTTGAGCTGATTGTAAGACAATATTTATTACTGTAATGGTCTTTTTGTGTTTTGGAAGTTACATTTTACAGTCTAATCTAATTTCAAGATAAAAATAAAGTCAAATGCACTAAAGAAGCTGCGATCGGAAAATCTTTGGAAATTGTGAACGGCAATAAATAATAGACCTATGAGACTGCAGCTTATTATTTGCCACAAAAAAGAGCTTCTTTCTCTTTTTCTTCTTTGAAACTCGTGCTAATACGCTACAAGTGTTGCCCGAGTAAACTGGTTTGTACCGGTACGATGAATAAATGGTGCAAGATATTAACCACAAAAACGTTAACGGAAGTTAACAGAACTTAACGGAAGTTAATTTAGTCCGTTAACATGAAAAAACTTTTTAACGGATTAACGAGTTAATGAAAAAGTTAGCTTCGTTATTAACGGATTAACGATAAACGGACTTGTGCCCACCTATGGGTATATGTAAAATAGTAACCAATCAATTTTTGCTCCAGCTGCTGAGAAATATTATGGCAGTTGTTAAAGCTATAAGGTTGATAAACATTCAGTTTAAATAATCAATTAGTTTTAAATCCAATCTAACGAAACAGTGAATTTTATGATGTGCAGTATCTTGAAATCTCAATATTATTGAAAACTTTCGAGGGCACTGAGCACCAAAGCAGTTCTGAACAATTTTTTTATTGAAAGCAAATACCAACGGCTCTGTTTTGCTTTTTCTTTTATCCTCAGCTGTGCTTTGTCAATAAAACTAGTATTACAAGAAACACTTTTATATGCACCATTGTTATGGATTACAGAGTCCCTGTAAAAAGATGACTACAGAAATGTTTACATTAATTTGCAGAAATGTTACTTTTAAGCTATTTTATAGTTATTACGTATGATATTCGTTTTAACTAAATTATTTTTGTACAGTTCCGGCAACCTCCCAAGCTGCCATCGTCGCGCTTCATCAAAACCCAAGTCCGACACCCGAACGGCCGCCACACTTCCAACATTGCACAAGAATCTGTTCGGGATTTTTTGTTGGCGAATTTTACACCTGTAGTTTTTCTTGCGTTTATCTTACTGCCTGTATCCTTGCAATAATTTTTTTAAACTTTTTAATTGTATAATTTATAAGAGAAGCAGTACGCTCTAGTTAGAAAACATTGCTATTCCATTAAACCAATGAAACTACGTGCCAACGCTGGGCTCAAGCAAGCAATAGCCGCTTATTGTGAAGTGCAGTTCCACAATATAAGTCTGATGCTAGTGTTAACTGCAGGCTAGCTACAATTTCTCGGCGTTTTACGTACCGGAAGCCTACCGCTTATCCACTAAGTAAATTGTAGAAGGGACGCGTTCCCCCATTCAGAGTTAGCGGCCCCATGGAGGTTTAGCGTTTCCATATGGAAATTCAGCGTTTCCTACTAAAAGAAAGCGTCCTGGACGTATAGACGAAAAAATGGCTGGTAAAATGTCAATTTCCGGCCGAATATTCCATCAAATTGCGGTGAAAACCTTTTTCGGTTTTCACGTGAATTAGGAGCAAGCTTTTCACCAAATCGCTGCCAAATTCCGAATGCGTTCGGTCACGACTACGAAAGCGTTTCTCCATGCAATATTTTACAGTTCAGTGCTGCTTGCATCCAGTATTGACCTAACCGGCAAAATATTTTCCTATTATGCCGCAACTTGCGAAAATCACAATGGCTACAATTATCTATTGTTACATTATAGATCAATTTTACCTCTTATCATTACCAGCTTGGTTTTGTTTTGCGGAAAAATAACAGAGTGATTTTGATTTTTGTCTAAACACTAAATCGATAATTTCAAGCAAAAACCAAACCCACTTCCAAAAAATAAACTAGTTTGTGAATGCATGCTGCTGTAACATTGCATTAACAGCCAAAAACTTTAAAACTTTTTTTTTTGCTTGTGTTCTGAGTCACTTTAAAGGTTATTAAAATTAATGATTTTAAATTTGAAAGGGTGATGGTAAGTAATCTCTTTTTAACAAAATCCTCTTTTTAACAAAATCAGATATGTTGTTTTTGTATTAATTTGCAATTATTCTTGACCTTGTTAACCTTTAAACAAGTTCTTTAGCAGTTTTTGAATAAAATGCATTAAAAAGAGTATGGGATTTAAAATAATGCAGTTATTTTTTCTGCAGTAAATGGTATTTATTTTTTTGTATCAACGTGTTCTACTGTACAGTATTTTATTCTGACTTTTTTATTCCGAATTTTTGCAATCGGCTACTTTGCGCAGTGAAATAATTCATATAATAATACGAAATCAATTGCTACAAAGAACGCTCAATTAACTTATGAGCCTAATAAAATCAATAAGGCATTACGTCGATGCACTAAATTTTGAAAGAACAAAACAAATCAAATCAAATCAATCAAATATTTGGTTATACTGTACTCGCTGTATTACGCCAAAGTGTGTAACGAGTTTGCGGGGACCGTTTCCGCGTTATTGCGCCCGGGTAACACAGCTTTGAACTTTCGATGAAATGTCGCATCGGTGGCGAACCGTTGGCAACACTGTGTCCAATTTGACGGGCCCGAGATTTGAACCTCAGACCTACCGCTCCAGAGACGAACGCGCTACCGCTTGACCAACTAACCGGTCAAAACAAAACAAACAAAGGAAATTAAAAAGAAGCATTGAGAATGATAAAATTACATAATTGATTTTTTAAACTTTTTATAGAAGCTAAAAAAACAAAAAGCACCTTTACTGTAAATAGTATTGTTTCATCAGGTGGAGACATAGAGCTGTGCTTATTTGCGCGGACAGTCAGAAGCTTTTCGAGCAAGTTGTAACAAAATGCAGTCACATTGTATGAGTGTTTATAAAAAAATGCTAAACTGAAAATACGTTTTGAGATTTAAACAAAAAAGGAAGTTACCATAAGTACACACAGCCGAGATTACAGAATGAGAAAAAAAAAAGTACTGTAGGTCTGCAGCTACTGTTCAATATTCACGAGAAAACAGAATAAAAAAATTAACTTCAAGATAGAAAAATGAGGTAAACTGTTACTACTGCAGGTTAATGTAATTTCCAAGGTTGACACAAATAAAAGTTACAAACCAAAAGTAAAAAAAAAAAACAAGCAAGAGCGCTTTTCATTGTCAATGACTAGGGAAAGCTAGTATACTGTAGAATTATTAAAAACTCAGTACAGATTGTTCGGATTTGATTCTGCTAGTGCAACCTTTCACTCAAAATTACAATTTTTTTTTAAAATTTGCTTTAGAAGATTAAAATATTTCAATCCAATCATCTCCATCAACAAGATTCACTGATACTGCAATATTTTCGAGCAAGAACACATGAAAATTAGTCTGTCTAAAAAACATGATTTCATGCTGCATAGTAACAAACTTTTCAACAGTCAGACTCCTTTTGATTTAATTCACAGCTTTTTATCCACGATGTAGATAGTTCTAAAGTAATTTATAATTGATTTTTTTTTAGTTCCTTGTCAAAAATTGCATTAAAACTTTTTTCATCATCGATTTTAGGTTTGGTTCCACTAATGCTTAGATTAGTTTTAATAACATGGTGTCTAGCTAAATTGATATCGCGTTAAAGAAAGTTGCATATTAAAGGCTATTAATTTTGCCTATCCCGGATCAATAAAACACGCTTAGGAATGCCTGCTGAAAGTATGTAACAAAAAACCTACTTAACGCTAGTGAACACAAAGCAAAACAACAGAATGTGACTTTGCCAAGCAGAATTTGGAGACTTCGAAACAACATACTTTTTTGGGTCAATTGTCACTAGCAGTGCTAAAAGTTTTGGCTGCATTACAATTTCTCTGAGCTTTAGCGGGCTGCACAACAATTCTCGTACAATGTTGAATAATTTTTATTCCTAATACTGCTTAGCTTATAAAAGTTTTGGTATTTCCCACCATTGAATAAAATTAAGCTTCAATTTATATCCACCAAAAATTACATATCGTTTAATTAGAGCATATGGAAGACAAGATTATAGCACAACAAAAGCATTTTTTTTTAATTTTGTGGAAAAAATTAGCCATTTTAACGCGATTTCGGAAAGAAAATCTGGACCTTTTCAAAACCCTTCAAAAAATTGAAATGCTTTGACTGGGACTCCACAGTGAATTATCCATTTTTCAGTTTCTTAAGTCTTGGCGCAGTCTCAACGCAATCTTAGCGCATTTGCAGAAGAGTCGCCAACGAGCAAAATTTTTCAACTTGTTCAAAAACTTTTCAACCTGTTCAAAAAATTTCCGATTTGCAGTGCAGTCTCCGTGGAGTCGCACTGGAATCTCAATGGATTCACAGTGAATTTACCATCAAATTGATGAAGACTGCGCTGAGACTGCACTGCGAGTAGTAGTAGTAGTAGTAAAAGTTTGTTTCATACCAAAGGTTTCACTCGTAAGTCAGAAGTAACAGTTAAAACACAAGGAGTACCAAACTACCCTAAGGTTTTCTTGTCGAAATGCTCCTCATTAATTTCCACAAAACGTTATTACACAAAGACTGCAATCAATTAATTGTTTTCTTGATTTAGTATCACCATTTTGTATATTGTTAGCAATTGGTCAAATAGCTTTCCAATCCACGAAATCTGAACATCTTTTCAAGTTTTTGCTATAAAATTGAATGGTCTACTGTATCAAAGGCTTTGCTTAAATTTAGAAAGACGCAGGGAGTGTATAAACTTTGATCAGTATTGCTAAGAATTTCGTTGTATATCTTATTGATTGCAAAGTTTGTGGAGGATTTTTTCCTGAAACCGAATTGTCAGTCGCTTAATAATTTATATCTCACTAAATAAGCATAAATTCGGGAATACAATAACTTTTCAAAAATTTTGTTAAATTGGGAGAGAAATGAAATTGGACAATAATTTGTGGTTTTGTTATGCTTACTTTTTTTGAAAATCGGAATTACTACTCTAAACGAGTCAGGATACACACCCTCTTTCAGGTAGAAGTTGGAGATGGAGACTCCAGTAAAACACTGGCGAAAGCACGGAGACTGCGCTGCGAATCATAACAAGTTTTACGGATAGGACGTAGTTGATTATTTTAAGAATCTTCATTTTGCAGAATTATGAGTAATGAAAAAGTAATGGTAAATAAATAATTCTGTGAATATCAGCTGCTATAGGCAAAAGTAGGGCCTAAAACTAAATATTTTTTTCTGAGGGTAATGAAATTATTAAAGTATGGCCAAAAATTGATAAACTCTATGAAATATAAAATCGCAAACATTTCAACAAAACGTTAATACTGAGTTGGAAAGCACGAAAACTAAAATTTTTAACAATCAGTGTAAAATACTTTCTATCATTTACTTTGAATAATATTAAAAGTAAAATTTTACTTTGAGTGCAACTTGTTTGTCAAAAATGTGTGATTCCTCAATTTTCTAAGCAAAATTGCTCTTTAACCAGGGAAAGTCTTGCTCCGAATTACCGCTACGACGTTTGTTTTCTGCGCAAGGGCCTGGTTTTTAGTAAAGGTTTGAATCCCTTTTTTTTGCTCTTTTTGTCCCGTGCTGCATCAGCTTTTTAACTCATGAGTAATGAAACGAAATCTTTTTTTTTCTTCTTGAAAAATTACCTTCAGCCTAGGATAATTTCAACCGGAAGTGCCCACCAATAATTACTACAGCATGTCGTTTTTTATGTTTTATATTTTAGTTTTGTTATAATTTTAGTTTAGATTAAGATTATTTTAACAATAATATTGCTTTACTTTTTCACAAGAAAGCTTTCTTTTTTTTGCATTTTTTCACAGCGATTTTTTGATCCACATTTTGCGCTACAGTTACGTTACACGTATACTGTAATGGAAAAGACGGGACAAAAAAAAATACTAATAATCAATAATGATAAAACTACTATATTTTAAAGTTTATTTAGCATTTTATTGCTTTTGTGATTTGCAACTAAGTTATAACAATGAACGTTGTAAAAGAGGAGCAATTTGATTAATTGATATTTACCTCAAAAATTTTGCGATTAAAAGACTTTGAAGGCTTTTATTGGATTTTCAAGAACGCAGAATTTCAAATTCACCCGTAAATTACAATACCAATCCAAAATAGTTTTACGCTCCGATGCGGTCTACACTGCGCGTATAATCGTGAACGTACGAGTGTTTTTTTAAACATAAATTTTCACAAACGTATGAGGTTATGTATATTTTTTAAACGTACGAGGTTATGTTAAACAGATATTCGGTACGCCCGTCGTATCACCTTACCAGCGTATAGCCTTACCTTACAAGTATAACTGCCAGTTAGTTGAAATGAACAAAGGATACGCTCGTACGCTCACAATTTTAAGCTCAGTGTCGACCGGGCCTGAAAATGCCGTAATTAGTAAATTTGTTATTTTCACAGTGGTTTAAATTAAAATTTTAAATTCTATAAAGAACTTGTAACGCTGTAAAATGACAGAGTACAGCGGTTATAAACCAGCAATATTATTGGAAAAATACCTCGGCACCGGTGCTAAAAAAAGTACCACGGGACAACTCAGCTATGCCATATTACCTAACCTATGTCACAAAAATTAAAACGCTTTCATTGGTTTTCGATTTTGATTTTTTTTGACAACGTTTGTGCTTTTTGTTTGTTGCTAAATAGAAGCTTTCACAGCCATTGTTTTTTCTTCAAACGTCATAAGCCTAATGTATCGTCTAAATTAGACATGTTTTCTTCAATTTCGATTTTTCCTATAAGCACTTTCCTATTTGAACATGAATAATTTTTTTTTTGTTCTAAGCTGGTGAAAATCAATTCGCAACGCATTCGCGGACGATTCACCATGCTCGCGTGCGCCTCTACGGAGACTCCAAGGAGACTGCGCTGAAACTGCACTGAGACTTCACTTCTAATTCAGTCGCAATCAAAGTCGCCAATGCGTGAGAGCGGCAAAGTCAATTTATCTCCCTGCTTAAAAAAATCAAAGTATTTGGCCAGCGAGAAAGGCTTGAACCCCCGCAACGCTTGTTCCCTCATGTTACACTTTTCGAACGAGCTGTGAGATATACTTAACAGTTGATGCAACCCTTCGTTTTGGAATGCAAACTGCGCGGTGATAAAAATATAAATAATGAAACGAAAATAATTACACCATAACTTATTGTAAAGGCCAAAGAAACGCAGATTTGTCGCTTTCTAATTCCATGTAGTAATTAATGTTATTAACCATACAACATTAACAAAAAGTTGATTGAAACTAATACTTGGAAAAAAACCCAACAAATTTGACTAGAACAGTATTTTGGTGAAAAAATTGCAAGGATTTAGAGACAATTATCCCGGTACTAAATCTTAAAGCTCGCCCCGGGCTGCAAAAACTTGTTGTAAGGGCTGTATTTTGGGCAGCTCTGTTCTACACTCTACACCATATTCGACCAATTGACAAATGTCACTGTGCTAACTGCTGATTGTTATCTAGTAATACTAGTATTTTTTTTCTAAACAAAAACAATGAACTTTATTGTTATTTTTAGAACAAATAACCGACTAAGTAATATTTTCTCGGGAAAATATTTGCAGGCTGGTTTTAATTATATCGACGGCAGCGTAGCCAGAAAAGATAAAGGCGACATTTAAACGACGACCCTGATGGTATAATCTGGTTTCAACCCGCATTCTGGTCACGTGGTTGCGTTCTTGGATAAAATGCTTTACCATGATTATCTCTGCTTCGTGGCTTCAAACATTTCAACAAGCAGCAAATTTAAGCGGGGAGAAGCCAAACGTTAATCGCAAAACTTAAAAAAATGGTCTAAGCGGGTGCGGATTTGTTATAAGAATAGAGTCACCGTCGCTTTCTCATTGCAGGAGGAAAAAATGCATCAATCAATTAATTTCAATTAACCAAGTAACAGTCCAAAAATTGAAACGTTTCTATAATAAATTTTCTTACCTGAAAACAAAGACTGCGTAGCCTAAGTCTTAATCATGTAACTAGGCAGAACTATTTGTTTGTACAAAAAATTCAGCCACTTGAGCTGGTTTTGTACAGAAATTTTTTGGCCCGATAAGTAGTTCATTACGTCAGTTTTTTAAGTAGTGAATACCGAAGTCTAAAAAACATTTTGCGATTGCATTTAATTAACCGATTAGTGGTCAAATGGATAGAGTCTGCTACTAAAATGTTAGATTTGGGTTTGATTCTTGATAGGGTTAAAAAAAAACTGACTGAGATTGGTTTTATTGAAGTAATGACAACTACTAGGAGTGATAAAGAGGGGCCCCAAACCTTGTTCTACTATTCCCAGCTGGACGACATATAGCTCTAGTCAATTAAAAAAACTGGTTTCAAAAATTTGGAAACCTTTTGACAGAATTAGATTACTTAGTCTCTTTAGCTTCCTCCTTACTTTCTAGTTAAGTTCAAACACGTTTAAAAGCAAGCATATATGGGCTGCGTATTCCAAGTGACTGGCCAAAAAGAATTGGGCTTCAGCCTTCCTGGTTACGCTGCTGCAATAAATTAACCATGGAAACAGGAAAATTTTAAACCAACAAGCAAAATGGGGGAAATTTTGTCGAAGCACTGCCCTGGGCTCGAGTTTTGCTAAAATTCGAAGCTTATCAACTAAACTACTCAGCACAACCTCAGAACATAATTGGTAATGCAATGTTCATCACTAGGTCATAGCCAGTTGATTGAGTAGGCCTGTTGGCTATTTTGGATTGCATGTTACTGACAAACAAGAGTTTTGCCATTCTTTTCCTTTCAGATAATAGTATTACGTATCCCAATACACAGTAAATGTTTCGAACTCTGATTAGAAAAAAAATGTTACTAAAATTCTAAAAACTTGGACGTAATTTATCGTGTTAGTACAAAAACATTGGTTTTACTTTAGTCAAGAATGAATCAAAAAAGTTTTGATAACCAGTAGTGCAAACCATTAGAAATTAAAGATGGTTACTTTTAAAAGGCTAATAAAAGCCACAGAAAGGCATTTAAGTCGCGAGTATAAACAGTATTAACACAGGGACAAAACTTCAAATTTGCTAATATATTCCTCACAAGGTGGCATTGTCAAGAGATTGTTATTAATGTGAGTATTAGAATTTCAACTTTTACTTCACAGCAAAGTGGAGATCACATTGCAAAAGTTAATTTTGTGCCGTGATTGTACAATCACAACAAATCAAGTTAGAAAAGTTTATTATGCTAGCTATGCGCATAGGTAATAAAGATCTACATTAGCTCTCAAGAATAAATTTTTTACAGCAGCTGTTAAATTAAGGTTGTAGACAATGAAAAAACAGTCGGTACTGGTTTGTTGACATTTCTGCAAAATTGCAGCGCTTGCCGCCCCACAAAATTTGTTAAAGTTTATAAGTGGAACGTGGAGACGTCACATTCAGCGCCGACAGGCACTGCTGGCGATTTGACAAAGCGCAACAAAAACCCAACTCTAGTTGAAATGCGCACACACAGAACATCAAAAATTAAAAAAACTTTTTATTGTCAAGCAAGCATAACCTAAACTATCAAAAAATCCTAGCAAAAACAAAAAGACGTCAATAACACAGACAGCCTAAATGTGCCGGTATATAGGTAATCCCCGACAAATAACTCTAACCCAAGCGCTATCAAACAAAGACTCAGCAAAAAATAGACCAGCAGTAAATACACACTTACAAAAAACCAAGCAGATGCGTGATCTCAAAAAGATGAAATGCCAAACAAAATTCTAAATTTGAATCATTATATATAACGAGCGTTTGAACTAAATCGGCGAGCGTAGACTATTCCAAACAAATGGTAGGTAATCTCTAAATACAAAGAATGGCATAACTCAGGTGCTTCGTAAAAACTATAGCCAGAATCAACTGTAAAAATGATAAACTCAACTTACCTTCTCAGCGGGTGAACTCCGAAAAATGATTGAGCATCACCGGGGGCGTATTTAGGGGAGGGCCATGGTGCCATGGCCCTCCCCTTTGGGTCGCCAAGATAGTATAACCAGCATAAAATAATATGCAAAATTGCGGCATGCCCCCCCCGTTGTAGCTTGGGCAGAAAGTTTGAGCGCACAAACGGTGGGCGAAGACGTTTTTTTTTGGCCTTCACCTAATTGTGGGCCAAAAACCGAACTAAATTTGACTGAAGACCTTTTTTTTTGGTCTTTACCTGATTTTGGGCAGGAAAACGGACTGATTGTGGGAGAAAAAATTTTCATTTTGGTCTTCATTATTTTGAAATTTTCTGATTTTCCTGGCCCCCTCTTTCGAAAATCCTGCGTTCGCTACTGAGCATCACGTCACGCTGAGAGGTTCCGGACAAGCAAAAAAAGGCAAAAAACTAACACACGAGGGCGCATGCGAAAATAAGCAGAAGTCAAAACGAAGTCGACACCACTGGTCGCTTACAACTGGCATTTGGCAAAATTAAAACTTGACATGAAAACTTCGCTCCGGTATATTGATTGCTGTCAGCGCTCAAAATGTTTTATTGTAATCACGCTCATAACTATGTCACTAGCTTATGCTTTAACAGTAGCGCTGTTTTTTTCGTATACCGATGCAATGTTAGTTAGTAGCTGGAAAAATATCAGGTCAATGAAGTTAAACATTTTTTAATTTTTCTAAAATTTTGAGATTTTGTAGAATTTTCGTTTAAAAAAAAAATGCAAAAGAGTTAAAGATGAAAGAGAATTATTGTGCATTGTTTAGTTTTTGGTGGTTTTATACGCTTCCAGTCTTAATTATGCTTTATTGCATTTTGTTTGAAACGAAAATTCTACACAATTTCAAAATTTTAGAAAAATTAAAAATTGATCTAAAAAAGAAGGAATGACTTACTGAATACAGTGAATCGTGGTACTGAACAGCGACACAATTGGTCGGAAAGTAGGTCAAATCGGACACAATGTAGCCGACGGCTCTCCACTGCTGCGATATTTTTTCGAAGCGAGCAATGCATCCCCGTGCATTGACGCGGAGATGGGCCCCGCCAACTCGTTGCACGCTTTGGCGTATTACAGCGAGTATAATGAGAGATTCAGGTTTAGATTGAACAGCAACAAGTAGCAGTATACTGCATATACAGCGAATGAAACAAGCACGAACAAAAATAAAAACATCGATTAAGATTTTGTTTGTCTTGGTGTATATGTCCATTTGGCAATATCAACCAAAGCAATGAGCAACGTGCTGATAACCGGATACCGCAAACGATTAGTACAATGCACGAAACATATTCAGTGTTGGCTCGGCCATCACAGATTTAAGTATAGCTGTAGCTACAAAATCAAAATTTCTAGAAAATAATCTTTTCTGTTTGATATTATCATTATCATATTAATCTTGGTAAAGTTTTTTTTGCGGACAATGTAGGCTACAGTATGTAAAGTACCAAAGTTTCTGAATTTGCTGTGCATAGATCATCGATCTTCATCAAAATCAACTACAAATAATCGATCTCGACATTCAGCCGAAAAAAGGCATCAGTCATTTCATCCAAATTTTTCATAACATCAAAATGCACTCTATTTTGATTTTTATTTGGATGTTTATACCCTATTACTTCGGTAAGTTTAGTCCACAGGTGTTTATTCTACCGGTTTTGATCTTGTTAATTAAACGAAAATTCTACCGGTTTTGGTTTTGTTAATTTTTTGCAAACTAAGTTACTGCACGAACTTATAATGTTATTGCTACCTGATAAATTATAATGACAACTTGCCAACCGTTAAACTGGAATCTCATACATAGAAACTCAAGAGAATTTCAAACCAGAACGTTACATTCTAGCAATATCCGGCACTTCGCAACAGTATCCAACTTTTACTGAACTTAGCTATTGTGACTCAATTGCATTAAATGAATCTGTAAGTACGTGGTCGTTGATAGCCAAATCAAGAATTTAAAAGAGTTCTTTTCAAATTTTGTTTCTTTAACTTAACCATCTTTGCGTGTATTTGCTTTCAATGTTTAAATGTCTTGAAAAGTTATCAAAATAATCAAGTAACTCAATTAAAAAGCTCATATAACAGTTTCCTACTACAAAGCACTTTTTACAAATTCTTAACAGTTTTGTCACTTCATTATGAAATAATATAAAGCGATTTTGAAAATTCCAGCCACTTTTAAGCAAAATTTTGTTACATCAGCCAAATTTATTACGTACTGGCCACAGCCAAAAATGTGCATACCCTTTTACAGCCATTTCAGTTTCTGAAAACGCTTTTCAAACCAACATATTGAATGCTGTACATTAAACTCAACATATTGGACGTGGTATATAACCCAATTATTTAGCAATAAAACTTTCTTGATTAAATTGCTCAAAACAATTGAGGCGCAAAAAGATTTTTCTCTACGTCACAAGCAAAAACTCAAATCTGTCAAAGCCATTAAGCTCAAATACTTTAACGCGTTTTAAATGATGAAGGTTAATTTTGAAGGAAATCGTCTAACTTGGAGTTTCAAGTTTGAGTCTTCTGCTTTTCTGTGATACCAACTTATTCTGAGAATTCGTTTAGCCATTTAGCTTAAGACAGCTAAAAATCTCATGCTTTAGAGGTCCATTAAAGAACTAATCTTTCAACATGTCATGCTCAAGCTTCGTCATCTTTCTTTTACGAGGTCTAACAAAAAAGAAACGAGACTGTTGTCATAGAAGTTTCAATACGACATTTTTAAGTAAATCACAAATTTTCCACTTTAAAGTACTCCCCCTCTGAGTTTATGCACTTCTGCATTCGATTCTGACATCCACGGAAGCACTTGGCAAACTCCTTCTGTTTGAGGCTCTTTAGCTCCTTTGTCACTGAGGCCGTGATTTCTTCCTAAGATGAAAAATGAGTTCTTTTTATCATAATCTTCAGCCTGGAAAAAAGCCATAAGTTACACGGTGCTAGATCTGGGCAATACGGAGGGTGGTCAAGAGCTGTGATTTGTTTTTTTGACCATAAGCTGCCTCATACCGACCGCGTTGTGTACGGGTGCATTGTCATGGTGGAGGACCCATGACTTGTCACTACACAGTGCCCGCCTGGTGCGTCGAACTTGTTCATGGAGGCGAACGAAAACCTGCTGGTAGAAGTACTGATTTACTGTTTCACCCTCAGGCACGAGTTCATGATGAACCAAACCCTTCTGGGCAAAAAATGCAATCAGCATGACTTTGATCTTCGATTTTGACTTGCGCGTCTTTTTGGGTCAGGGTGATTCTGCGGTCTTCCACTGCATGCTCTGCCTCTTCGTTTCAGGATCGTATTGGAAGACCCACGTTTCATTTCCTGTGATGACCTGGTAAACAATGTCCGGATCATCCCTTGTCTTCTCCATCATGTCTTCACAAAAATTGACTCGACGCTGCTTCTGGCTTTCTGATAAAATCTTGGGTACCAGTTTGGCACACACTTTCCGCACCACCAGATCATGAAGCAAGATGGTCCGCTTTGATTTCCTGTTTAAGCTGAGTTCATCCGCTATCATCCGAACTGTCTATCTGCGATCACTCCGCACCAGCTGCTTCACTCGCCTGATGTTTTCATCCGTCTTTGTTGTAGAAGGCCGTCCTGACTTGGGATCATTTTCCACTTCCTCGCAGCTACTCTTGAAACGTTTGTGCCACTCAAAGACTCTTGGTCTTGACATCACGTCTTTGCCATAAACCTCTTTAAAAAATTTGAAACACTCAGTTGGATTCTTACCCAGTTTCAATAAAAACTTCAGGTTGATTCGTTCTTCATTCTCGTGTTATCAAGAGTTGCGTCAAAAACAACAACACTGGCTGCGAACACTCGCGACACAAAGCAACAAAATTCTGACAAGCGTTACCAACATTACGTTATAAAAAAGCCTGAAACACAAAAACAGAATAGCTTAACTTAAAAATAATGAAACATAGTAGAGCTAAGAGGTTGCCTTGCATGCTGAACAAGTGGTTTGCCGATTGGCATTGGGCCAACAGTGTGACAGATCCAGTCCCGTTTCTTTTTTGTCAGACTTCGTATGTTAACCTACTCTTGCAATTAATTTATCTTGCTGGAGTGCAGTTAAAAAGTTTATGAGACCCCATTTGGAAAGTATTTTCAAAGTAGCAACCCCAAGTTTTGTCACCTTTTTACTTTGATTGATACCTACCCAAGAAATTTAGTTTTGTTTACCTTAAGTTAACTTTTTTTTTTAATATTTAAATGGCTCATTTAAGGGGTCTCCCTAAACGTGGCACTCCAAATTTTGTCGCGTTTCATCTTTTCTTACATATAACTTATCCCGAATATTAGAGTTGTTTGGCTTGAGTGAAAAAATTTTTAATACTAAAGCACCCATTTGAGGGTGAATTCTCAAATGTGGCATCAAAATTTCGTTATCTTTATTCTTTTATGAACATCTAAATATCCTTAAAATGTTTTGTTTCGCTCAAGTGGTTTAAAAGTCTAAATTTTGAGAGGCCATTTTCTGGTGTCCCACCTAACATAGCATCTTCAAAATCTGTTTATTTGATTTTTTTTATATTAATTTATCCTAAAATTTTATCTGTTTAGCTTGAGTGCTTAAAAATTCTGAATTTTGGAAAACCTGTTTGAGGAAGACGCAGAACTGGGCATTTCAAAACAACATTGTGGAGCGCAAATTTTGCTACCAAAGTTTTTTTAGTTTAAAGCACAAGCCCAACTTCCGCTACAGAAATTTTTCTAGTTTAAAGCGCAATCGCAAATTCCGCTACCAATTTTTTAAAGCTTAAAGGCGTAAACACAAATTTTGAAACCAAAAATTAAAAATAGTAGAGTGCAACTGCAAATTGATTGCTTGAGAAGTGAAAACAAATTTCGCTACTTAAAAAAGTTTTTGAATTCAAATTTTTACTTACTTAAAGTTGAAAAAGAGTGCTGCAGACAATGGTGTAAGTACAAAAATTGCAAACGCCTAACATAGTACCATCTTCAGTTAAAACTGCACAGAAATTAAAGGCAGTAAATTATCCAGCCAATTCTGGTGGTTTATAATAGCCAAAGTTAAACTAGAATTTTTGGTATGTTTTGTTTTAATTTTGGGGCTGCGGTTGCAAAGATATTCAATAAATGCAAAAAGATATCCCCCAAAAAAAGTTTTTGGAAATTCTTAGTTTTGTACTTCCCGCCAAAACCACAGTTCTCTAAACCATTAGGCCTACTGTTTAAATTTAACCACAGTTCTCTAAACCTTGGCGGGAAGAACAAAACTCAGAGTTTCCAAAAACTTTTTTTGGGGGATATCTTTTTGCTTTTATTGAATATCTTTGCAATCGCAGCCCCAAAATTAAAACAAAAAATATCAAAAATTATAGTTCAGTTTTAACTATTGTAAACCACCGGAATTGGCTGGATGATTCACCGCCTTTAACGAGATACTGCTCGAAATCGGTTTTAGTGAAGAAATGAAAGCTACTTGAGGTAATAAAAAAGTGCCCCAAATCTTTCTCCACAATTTCCTTTTTTTGTGAAAATAAAATTTAATCCGTTTGAGTTCGTATCATTCGCAACCCAGCATTTCGCAATTTTGTAGCATCACAAAAGGCCTTCTGCAGATCAGTAGGCTGACTAGTGGCCTAAGTCTACCAGTAGCAGTAGTCAAGTTTTCAAATTTGGTAAGGCTATTCTCACTTCTATACATTTGGTAAGTTATAAGTATTAGATTAGGACTACAGTTCTGTATTATTTTGTTAGTTTCTGATTACAAATCTGAAATTAGCCTGTATCTTCTGTTATTTTGTTGCTTGTTGCAAAATAACTTAGCTTAGTGAAAATGACTTGGCAACAATAGAACTGGTAAGCCGCTGGTGGTTTTTAGGGTTAATAATTTGTAGGCAATATAGCCTAAAGTCTGCAAAAATTTTGGCAAAATCAGCCTTTTGCAACGTCACAAATTGCGAAATGTAGGGTTGCGAATGGTTTGTAGTCAAACGGATTGAATTGTATTTTCGCAAATAAAAGGAATTGTGGAAAAAGGTTTGGGGCACCTTTTTATCACCTAAAGTAGTTCTCATTTCTTTAATAGAACCGATTTCGCGTTGAATGTCTTTAACCAACTGCGTTGAGTTTCGCTTTTATAACAATATGGTCAAATTCATGAGCGAAAAAAAATTATTTTTACCGTAAAAAGAAGCAACCAAACTGCAAAAAAAAGCATTAAACACCCAAGGAAAAATAAACCACCATTGACTCCCATTTAGAAATAATGTTCAGTAACGGAGATAAATTGATTTTCCTAATTTGTTAATTCAAATTTTAGTCATTTTTGAAAGGAACATGCAGAACAATACTTAAAAATCAGTTTTTGATTGCAGCGCACATCTAGAGAAAAAAATGCGTAAATAAAGTGCTTGGAGTTTAAAAATTATCGATTTGCAAACGCAAACTGCGCAACAGCAAAAAAAATTCTAGTTTCGCAACGCAAATTGCGCAAGGGCTAAAAAATGGCTTAGTTTACAACGTAAATTGCGCTAGATCTGGAAAAAGGCTTATTGCGCACAACAACTTGAGTTGCGCAATTAGCCTTTGCGTTGCACAATATCCTTTTTTTCCAGTCCGTTTGAGGAGGACCCGTTTGATGAGGTTCTACCCAACGTGGAACTCCCAATTTTAGGCGGAATCTAATTGTTTGTACTATCTACAATCACTCAAACTTTAAATTTTTTGCGTGTAGCGGTTTAAAAGTAAATAGTCTTGGAAGAACAAAAAAGACAGAAAAAAAAGAAAAAAATTTAATTCATAGTAAATGAACATAACCAGAGATAAGGAGGTTGATAGTGTGTTCAAAAGCTGCAAATCTTTTTTCATCAATATTGGTACTTACACAAGTATACCGGTTCAGTATTTTCCGCTTTTTGCCATATGTTGGTCTGTAAAATTGCGGTAACGTGAGCAGGCGCCCCCAAACTCGGTAAGCGTTAGGCCTGCATCTGCATCCATGGTAATTGTGTTCAAATTTCAACATTCCAAGTTCATTTGTTTCTCAGATATAAGCAAATTAATAAATTTTGCGAGCAAAAAGTGGCCGTTTTTTCTCGTTTTTTGGGTGTCTATGTCGCGATCACGTAACCTAGTATCCCCCAAGTTGGCATGCATGACGCTTTTATCTATTGCCATCTTTTACCTAAAATTCAACTTTCCAGGTTAACCGTTTTTTAGTTATCACATAAAAATCAATCAAATTTCGATGCTCATCTATCAAAATGGTCGAGTAGAAACATAGATTTTATGCGCACGCGCGCACGAAGTCCCAATTAAAACGCAAACGTTGCCATTACCTGTCAAAACGTTGACGTTTAAATTGGGACTTTACGTGAGCCCAAAAAGATTTTTGTTTTTATTCGGCTATTTTGATAAATGAGCATCAAAATTTATTGGTTTGCTTATAACTAACACACAGTTAAATATGATAAGTTAGATTTTGGTACAACATGAGAATAAATGAAAGCGTCGTGTATGCCCATTTCGGAGACCTTAGGTCACATGATCGTCATTTAAGAAACTAAAAACAGGTAAAACGGCTTTTTTGTAGTCAAAAATTTAATAATTTGCTTAAAAGCCCATAAGGATGATTATGAAAAGCTGAAATTTGGACACAAAATGGGTTCAGATGAACGTTAAGTTCAGGGGCGCCCGGTCACATGACCGCAATTTCAAAAACTAAAAATTGTAAAAAAGTGGACAAATTTGAACCGTTTATTCGATAAGTATAAATATTGACAAATTGTATATTTCGATAAGTATAAATATTGATGAAAAGACGTTTGCGGTTTTTGAACTAACTATTGACCTCGTTTCTTATGGTTATGTTCATTCGTGATAGTGCCCAACAAGCGATAATTGCTTTCAACAAGGTTGGACTAGTAGCTCACTAATAAAATCGTACGTTTGCGCAGGCAGTGAAACATGATCGTAGATTGCTTTTTCCTTTAAAAAGATAGTTTTGAAAATGTCAAAAGCAACAAATAATCGCACGTTTGTGAAAGTTTGCTGATAATAAACCATCAAGAGAAGAAAGATAAAGTTTCGTTCATATACGAGCGCATTTTATTCGCACAGGTGGCAATTTTCAATAATTGTCTGGTTGTCTGGCAAGTGTTAGCAATGTCACGAACAGATGTTAATTCAGCGTAGTTAAAGTTGGTGTAAATTTACCAGTCATAACACTTAAACTGTTGAAAAAATTATAACTTGAACTGTTAAAAATAATGTAATAAGTTTTGGGCTAAATTTTAGCTTTATTACGCTAAATGTTACGCATAATTTGTGTTCTTCTATAACATAGCAAAAAGCACAAAAACCACAATAACGTTCAAAAAGGTTGCAACAATCTACGGCTGCCTACGATCATGCTATGCCAAATGATGTACGACAAAAAATCATACATTGTTGCAAGCAAAATATCGCCAGAGGTACACGTTCATTAATCCAACTTGGACATCTTTGTTTAATTGTTTTCCGTGCTTTTGGCCTAAAGGCTACCAGCGCGGAAGCCTAGAGAAGAGCTACTAGAACGGCGACTACATAAAACAAGCAATGCAAAAAAATCCTCCAACAAAATTTGAACCTGCAGCCTTTAGATTATTGGTCCACTGCTCTATTACTTGACTTAGAGAAGATGTTTCCTTCATTCTTAATTTTGGCTAATTTAACCCAGTAACTTGCTTTTACTGTGATGTTGCTAATAGTTTAATTGTAATGTTTTGACGTTTGCAGGCCAGAGTTTTTGTTAAGATAAATAGATGTAAAAGAAACACAAAATGGGAAAAAAATTTGGAATTTCATGTTTGACTTTTCCCTTAAAATGAGCCCTCCAAAATTAAAAAAAATTTAAGGTTCGGTTGCTGTAAAAAAAAGATGAAACATAAAATTATTTGGGGATGAGAAGGAATTAAAAGATCTTTCAAATCGGCACTCCAAATTTAATTTTGTTAACAGCTCGAGATAGATTCTGCATTATTCGTAACAAATATATAAGAATTTTAGAGTGAACATTTAAATTTTAAAAACTATCTGAAACGCGACAGACTGTTTCGCCTATGAAAGGATCATCAAGGGTCTAAAAACAAAAACATACACTAAAATAAATCTGACACCAATAAAAGTCATAAATTTAACGCTCTACTGTTTAACTCTGGTAAAGCACTGTAATGCTAAGTCACGAGAGCAATCGCAAAAAAATACGCGAGCAAGGTCACGGTGAAAAATACAACTAAGACTACGCGACGATAAATACATTTAAGTGCTGAAGTGTAAGGTATGGGTTCGGTAACCACAGTTCTTTTACTACGGGTACCGAACTCATACCTTACACTTCAGCCCTTAGTTGTATTTGCCATCTTGTAGTCTTAGTAGTTGTTTTTTTCACCGTGACCTTGCTCGCGTATTTTTTTGCGATTGCTCTCGTGACTTAGCATTACAGTGTTGTACCAGAGTTAAACAGTAGAGCGTTAAATTTATGACTTTTATTGGTGTCAGATTTATTTCAGTGTATGTTTTTGTTTTTAGACCCTTGATGATCCTTTCATAGGCGAAACAGTCTGTCGGGTTTTAGATAGTTTTTAAAATTTAAAGTAGTATACATTCACTGCTATCTAGCTCTAACTTTGAACCAGTTGTTGAACACTTTCGGGAACAGGCTGATACCTACTACTGCTAAGAATTTTAGAGTATAAAAATTGGTCTAGATAAACTGCTTGACTGAGAATAAAAAGGACAAAACTATCGTAAATAAAAAATACAAGAATTTAATTTTTTCATTTTAAATTTTTCTTATGTTCTTATCTTTTTCAATGTTGAAGTAGGCGCATTGTACTGATTATGTTCTTAAACTGCATGACAAATGAGCAGAACTGTTCGTATAAAACTGTTCTTTGAAAAAGATAGTGCACAAGGCTAGTTGTGGGTGTAGGTTTGGATTTTACAAAAGTGTGTCAAATTTTCACTGAGAATATGTACGTGACGAAACTCAAAAATGATACAGTTACTTTAGATCAAAAAGTTTTGTTGCAATGTGCAACAAAACTTTTTAATCTAAAATATTCCGTCGACCTTAAAAAAAAAGTTTAATATCTTCGAATGTATTTGTCATACGCATATAAGTCATGAATCTGGGGGCAGCAAGTAAGGGGGGAAAGGCAGGGAGCGGCGCCTACCCAAACAAAAACATCTCCCCCAACCCCAAAACGACAATAGGAGAAAATATTGGTAAGTGTTGTAAGGCAGTTGATTAACGATGCGAACTGATGCGAAATATTGCGTTTCGCAAAATTTTTTAAACGGTACATTGATTGTGATGGCACGCGGTATGCATATTGCATAATTGCAATCCTTGCTTGATTTAGCTGACAAGCTACAAATTGTTTGGTAAGTAAAACGTGTGAAGGATATTGCAAAATTTTGTTGTGACGCAATGCAATGACAACTTTTTCACAATCGAAAAATTGGCGTTAGATGCGGTTGCGGTAGCGCGCTGGCATTAGCAATGAGTGCACGTGGTTGCTTTTACTTTGGCCAAAAAGTTGTTCAGTAACAACTGTTGTACACTGCGCTTTGGTGAGCCTTAATTGGCGGTGATGGATAGATAGGTTTGTCACGAGAAGTAGTAGAGACCCCTACCCCGGTCCGAATCCTGCTTCCTCTGAAGCTACGGATACTCCTTCCACTTCCTTACCTGCAAATGCTACTGGTGCCCCAGGTTATCTTCACCTTCTGGCTCCTTCACGTACAAACTTGAATTTATTTTAGAAAGGCAAAAATAACCGCTGCTTTTGTCCCGGATGGTACAATTAATTTTCATGGCTAGAGTATTCCATTAAAAGAGATGTAGCTTTTTGTTTTCCTTGTCGCCTGTTTCTCCCTCATACAACAAAAAGTGGGTTTACTGTAGAGGCAGCAATTTTTTTGCCCCCTGAAAGAAATTTTGCTCCCCCCCCTATTATTATTATTATTATTAAAGGGCAGCGGTGCAAGTGAATCTGCTACCAATAAGGTAAAGTCCACCTACACATTGCGTAGGCCTCATTTGGGCCCATTGCAATTATAGCTGCTAAGTTGCTGTATTTTGTTTGGTTACTGGTCGAACTCAGAAAGCCTTCCAGCTTCCTTTAAGTACGTGGCCAGTTTGTTAATGTTACATTTCGTTACCACATTGTGAACAGTGGTTTTGGTAGTTCCAAAATATTTAACACGAATATCTTGGTAAACTTTACAATTGCCTACATGATGATTTGGTGTTTCATCCTCTAGGCTACATTTTGGACACAGGGAAGACTCAGCACGACCTGTAGTTTTCTTGTGCCGCTGTAGATTGCAATGCCCAGTCAAAACTTGCACTACCCTATTCAATTGAGGCCTCTTAAGGTTAAGGAGACGTATTGTTAGTCGTGGAGACGTCCAATCTACAGTCTCCTTTATCCTCAAGCAGTCTTTCCGTTTATTCCACATAGATTTCCATCTAACTGTGGACCAGTCCGTAACCGTGCTAACACAACTGGCATACGGAACTGTAATAAAAGGTTCGGGACCATACATTATTGATTTAGATCCTGATTTGGCTACATAGTCTGCCGCTTCGTTACCATGTACTCCTGCATGTCCTGGAATCCAAAAAATACTGAAGTGGTTTTGTTTACCTTACTGATTTAGGTTTCTAAAGCAGTTGAGCACTGTAATATTGATGTTACAGTGCACTTTTTGAGTGCTTTGATAGCTGCTTGACTATCAACCAGCACAACAATATTTTGATTGTGCATTTTTTCCAAATGCAGGTTCTTTGCCACTTCTGAAATAGCTAAGACTTCTGCCTGGAACACGGTGCTGTGTATTCCAAGGTGGAAAAATGCTTGTTTTGGGGAGTTGTTTGGGTATTCTGCGTAAAAACCGCCCCCACTCTCCCATCTAGTTTCGAGCCATCAGTGTAAACCCTGATAGTGTTGTGATTTAGAATGCTTTCAGATCTGATAGCATTCTGTTTATCCATGATTTGACATTCGAAGTTTCTCTCGAATACCTTTGTTTTCTTTATTCGGTCAGCTGGCATTTGCAGCAGAGGTAAAAATCTTCTAGCCTCATTGCAAATATCAACATGACTTTTCGTTTTCCCAAAGGAGCCAACGGGCTTGGTATGCCAGTGTCCACTCACAGAGATTCTGTATGACCCTCGCACTGCTTCGGCCAACAAGAATTCCTCGATGGGAGTAATGTTGAGCAGTATTTCCAGAGCACCAGTAGGGGTGCCAGGAAAAGCTGATGAAATCATTAAGCAAGCAAGTCTCTGTACCTTAGTGAGTTTCCTCACTAGGTACTTTTTGTTGAGACCGCCAGCCCAGGACACACAAGCGGTATCACAGCTGTGTATATCCATTTCATAATAGATGGTTTTATTCCCCAGGTTTTACCCACAATTTGTCTACATTGCATTAAAGCCGTAGTTGCTCTGCGGGTAATTCGGGTTATATGTGGTTTCCAAGTTAGCTTGCTATCCAGAGTAACACCTAATAGCTTTGCTTCCTTGGAAAGTTCGAGCTTTGAACCGTTCATTGTCAAGGAACCCAAATCTGGATTCCGTTTGTGAGTGAACAGTACAATTTCGGTTTTCTTGCTGCTGAACTGTAGCTCTTGTTCCGAAGCCCAGTTTGCAGCAATATTTATTGCTTTCTGGGCCATACCTCTGATCCAAAGCATATCAGCACCAGTGACCAATATTGCTAGATCATCGGCATAAGCTTGAACATAAAAGCCCCTGCTACGTAACTCTAGCAATAGGTTGTTTAAAACACAGTTCCACAGAAAAGGCGAAAGGATACCACCTTGTGGGTTCCCCTTCATGACTTCCCTTTTAATTTTGTCTCCATATAGTTCTACTTGGACTGTGCGATGTCTTAGCAAATTCTCTATCCATGAGGTGAGAATCTCGGACATGCCCAGCCCTCGTAGAGCCGTGGCAAAGCCACGGAAGGTGACATTGTCGAAGGCGCCGACAATATCCAGGAAAATACCCAAAGCCGGCTTTTTTCTAACAAGGCATTGCTCTACACGGCGCACAAATTCATGCAAAGCAGTTTCCGTAGAAACACCTGCACGAAATCCATACTGCGATGCAGAAAGCTTTGCCTGCACGTTTTTGTCATCATTAATATGATACAGAATTAGTCTTTTCAGCCATTTCAGTTGGAAAGAAGTTAAGGTGATCATACGGAAAGATTTAGCTTCGAAATAGCTTTCCTTTCCGGGTTTGGGGAGAAATATACCTGTGCCTTCTTTCCATGCCATTGGCACATAACTGTGTCTCAGGCATGCTTGAAAAATGACGTGGTAATATTCTTTTAGTTGGTTCCAACCTTTCTGTAACAGAACAGGATAGAGCCCGTCTGGCCCTGGGGCTTTGAATGGTTGGAATTCGCTGATAGCTGCTTCCATACGCTCGAGTGAGCATATGCTTGCAATCATTTCAGTGTCTTCAGGTCTCACGAATGGGTTATCCACTAAATCAGACCTGGTTGTATGATTTTCTGTCTGCTGGCTACTCGGTGACAAGATATCTAGCAGATAGTTCATTGTTTCTAGAGGAGACTTTGTGAATTCTCCGTCGTGTTTAATTACGTTGCTAACACGCACCGTTTCATTGTTTCGAATAATCTTAACCAGCCGAGCTGTTGCTGTTAGACTACTCGTACTCTCCACAAAGCTGCGCCATGAATCGCGTTTCGCTCTTCTGACTGCTTTTTTAAAATTAGATAGGGCAAGCTTTTGAGCCACCCAATCATTTTCCTGTTTTGTTTTAATGGCTTTTTTCCAAGCTCGGCGAGCTTCTTTTCGAGGACTTGCTAGCTCAGAGTTCCACCAGATGTTATCTTTCTTACGACGTGACTTACGCATCGGGCAAGCAGCTTCATATGATTTAGTTATCACTGAATGAACCTTGTTTACCAGCACGTCAATGTCTTCTATTGATGAAGGCACTGGTACTGGTGGTAATATTCGTTCATTTAATTTTTGTTCTAGTTCGTTTACATACTTATTCCAGCACGTACGACGGACATTTCGGAACATTTTGGCTTGTTTTTGGATTCTGCTTTTGACCTGGAACCTAATATACATGTGATCCGAGAATGATGGCACGTTGCTAACATGCCAACCAACTACTCGGTCCCACGCGCACCGGTTCACCAAGGTTAAATCCAGAACCTCTTCACGTATTTTGTTTCTGTAAGTTGGTCTATTACCTACATTACAGAAATTCAGGTCTGCACTAACACAAAAAGCCAGCAGATCCTCTCCTCGAGGGTTTATATCTGAGGATCCCCAAATAGTGTGGTGTGCATTTGCGTCGGTTCCTACTATAGTAGGAATTTGTTCATTTTCAGTGAATATTAACAGATCCCTCAACAAAGTGGGTGGGGCTGGTTGTTCGGCTGCCATGTATGCCGATACGAAAACAAAACTATCTCCCTTTCGGCACACATTGTTAACTCTAACCGCTACAATATCCTCGTCCGAGAACATTGGAATTAGAGAACAGCTGAGATCAGGAGTAGCGTAAATGCATGCCCGAGGGCAATTACCCTTTTCAATACCTTGAAAGAGGTTCCATCCCCGTAGCTTACTCCTGATTTTGGTGGCATACGTCCATGGTTCTTGAGCTAACACTAACCCGGAGCTTACATTTTTCATTACTTCACACATGTTGTAGCTTGCTGCTTTACATCTGTGTAGGTTAATTTGCCAACACTCTAAATTATGAGAGCATAACTTATGTGCCGTAATGGCTTTATTTGATTTATCGAGTTGTCCGCTGTAATCCTGAGCCATTCTTATCTATTTGATAGATGTACTCAAGCAGAGCGTTTTATTATTAGAACAGCTGATATGGCTACTTCCTTACTGCAGAGAAAAGCTCTGACCTCTATGCACTAGAGGTCGCCGGCTTCTCTGTATCTGCCAAAGTGCCAGGCTCAGCTGTATCCATAACTGCCTCGCGAGTTTCATCGTCCTTTGGCGATCGTGATGACGTCTCCGGGTTCTGAAACTGCTTGGCACTTTTCTTCTTCTGGAACTGCACCCGACGATAACCAGCATATGGGTTGAAGTGCAGTTCCTTCAGCGTGGTTAGCGAAGGTTCCCGGACGGATACTACATGTAGCACCCCTCCGTTTCCCTTCGCTTCATGCTTTGCTTCCAGATCCCTACGACAGATTTTCGCATTACATCGGGAAACCAGCGTAAGGGTATCTGAAATGCTTAAGCCTTCATCCTCTGGCAGCCAGATTCCGAAGGTTTTCGCTGGAGGAAAGTCTTTTGGGCCTTTTGCATCGTAACCTTGGTGAGCTACCAAGGACGGTACAATGGCCTCTACAACATGTTTTGCCCACTCCAAGGTCTTCTCATCCTTACATATCATCAGCACTTTACCTTCAAAGATAAAAGTGCGTTCGATACGGACAAGAAAACCCGGATCGGCACGAAGAATCATTTTGGTGATGGCGCTTTGAACTTCACGAAGATCCATTTTGTTCATATCACCGTCTCCTTCAGACTCTTTTCGTGTAATTGTTAGTTTTTGATTGCTGGCCTTCACCGCCCCAGCATAGCTAGTTGGAGTGCTCGTGCCAGCAGTCCTTTCTTTAGCTTTGCCTCCTTGCTTACCGTGAGCGACATCATGCCGCCCACGCTTCTGCGGGAGGTTTGTTGAAGAGGACAAAGAGTCCGAAGATTCCCTGCCTCGTTTAGTTTGACCGGAGGAGTGAGCAGACGAATTGAGGTCATGGTCAGCAAGTGTCATGCCAGCCAGACCCACCATCATTCGCTTCTTTTCTCTTCTTTTTCGTTTTTTTTCATAATTTTTTCCCCGTTTCACCTCAGACCTGTAAGCAACATCCGAGGAGTTACTTGGATTCTGAGGCTCCACAAGGGGAGTTGAGGAGGTGTTCGGTTTCACAACCGACCAAACCCCTTTAGCTGTACCCTCTGTTGCTGTTGAGTCCGATTCCTTTAGCAAAGGAACCTCCTCAACTTGAGGGCTCATGTTTGATGTTTTTTCGGCATCTGGGTTAGAAGGCGCAGATGACCGAGTTTTATCTTTGTTGGCATTGTCACTCAAGAACTCATTGATTCTTGGTTGTGACAGTGCCACTTCTTCTGAATTTAGGGATGTAATCCGTGCTACTTTCTTCGTTCTATGTATCGACATTTTCATGATGTTGGTTTTCTTTGAACTGGGAAAAGTCCCAAAGACCAGATTATTCAGACAGACAGAAGGCTACGGACTGCCATTTCTACCGATAACGACACACCAACACTCCAAACGACAGACTTATCTCTGGAGCACTGGCCTCGGCGGAGCCCCCCCAATACAGCTGCAGACCCCTACCCAGGTGCCATCTGGAACTACAGGTGCACGGGGATTTTCACAAGCTGATGGACACGAAGTCCTATGTTGGCTAGACTAGGACCAGCATCTTTTCTATCCTGTGGCCGCGACACGGCAACGCGTTTTATCCGCTGTACCCTATACTCGCATTGACATTCCGTCACAATATTGGCCTATCACTACCAGTTTCCATATTAGCCCCCAACCTCCTGTTGGCCTTTGAATCAGGGGTCGGAAAATTAGAAGGCAGGACGTCACAGTGTCAGGCCTTCGCTTGCGCTATTGCCTGGTTGCTAATTCCTGCGCTTCTTAGCCTCGCCCATCTTCATCAGCCGGTTGCCATTGCCTCAGTTAGCCAGTGTTTCCACTGTTTCCACCCGACACCACGTGGAGGTTTGAGGTTGAACTTTGTCGGGTTCCCCCCCTAGAACCACGCTGTAGTTGCGGCACTGAAGAATCTGCAAGTAAAAGTAGAAATAATAAATTTTAGAAAAAGGCACAAAATTTTATGATTGTGGCTTAAATGCTTCATAACAAAATTTTGAAATAAATACTCGTAAAGAGGTGCACAAACCGTCCCCACCCGGGCTTTACAGTATCAACGTTTGCTTTTGATATCTAATAGCAATATAATCTCAACTCACCAACATTGCCTTGTGCTAGGTTTATTATTACCAACTGTAATCTATATCAGTATTGCTGGCTTGCTGCCTAATTGGCTTATCATTGCCGCAAAGCCATGATTAAAACAAACTCAATATGAGGCTATGCGTTAATACACTTACAATTTTACAAAACTATTTTTAATAGCCCATTATATTTGAAAAATTTCCGATCACTACTCGAACTAAAAGAATGTTTGATAAAATGAAAAGTAAAACATTTGAATATTACTTGGTAGCAATTTTGTATTAAATAAGAAATCATTTTATATATAATTGATTGATTGATCCATATTTATGCTTCACGCACAAGGAAGCGACGGTCACGTTCCTTTTCATTTTGAACGAATCGTCCTCGTATTCCACGCTTTTCGGTTAAAGTCTGGTTTCTACTCACTTGAATTTGCTGCTCGGTTGAGACACCAAGCAGAGATTAATCATCGTACAGCATCTTATTCAACGACGTAACAACGTGATTATGATGCGAGTTGAACCCAGATCATGCGATCAGGGTCGTCGCATATAGACGACGCCTAGAATCAACCTCCCAAGACGCCGATAACAACAATTATTAGGGTGTTCATTTCCACAAAAAATATACCGGTAGTATAAAACTTGCGGTTTCTTCTTCGCCGCATTGTTCTATTTTTTTGAACTTCACTTTTATTTCTTTGCTGGTCAGTTGTCTGGTGGATTTTTCCAAATGCAGTATGTTAAAGATTTTTTTTCTTTTTTTTCTATTGCGTTAAAATTCAGATGGCCATTCTCTCAAAAAGTTCAACACATCACAATACGTAGTTCTTGCAAAACAGTATAGTGATTCGCATTTCGGACTATACACTATACGTCTATCATCAATAAAAATTGAAATTTTATTCAAATGTAATCAAAGATTTCATTTTTTACTGATGATAAACATTGTCAAGTCCAGAGCGGCTTAAAATTTACTGTTGAAAGTAAGGCTTTGCTGCTTTAATCACATTATATAAAATTGCCGTTCAATCAGTACCGATGCTAAAGCAAGCTTTAATACAATTTAGAATAGGGTACTCTGTTGTTGCTTGGTTTCATTTCTGATTATAAAACTCTTTCCAGTACACTAAATACTTGTTACTTTAGTAAGCATAATTTTGTATAATCTATTTAGGTAATATTGCAAATGCCCAGTCTTTAGCAACTATCTCGACAATTCCGTTTTCACCAAACAACACCATAGCAAAGGGATACGGCGGGTTACAGGTTGCTTCGGTGTTCAATCCTTCAAGTTATGAATTGTGCAGATGGAGGTTTACCAATCCAACCAGGAATCAAGGAATTGAAATATTCAGTAGAATATTAGGTGTATTTGAACTGCCTTGTCAAGATCGGAAACCTCTTTCCGGTTACCGTTTGAACTGCGTAAGAACAACTACAAATGGCTTCATAAACACTACCTTGACAATGTTATTTCCACTGCAAACCAGTGCAATTATTACCATTGAATGTGCTCGAGATGTAATTCAGCAAACAGTTATTCAAGCTCGTATCGATCTGCATGTTAAAAGTAGGTTAAAGCAATCTCTTGTATATTCGCGTGCATGCATATTGCTACAGTATGTAGAGCTACCCGTATCTGACTCAAAATCTGTCAAAAAAAATCGGCGTTTTTGTCGCAAGAAATTCAGCTGTTTTTTAAAGATTTCCAAGGTCAAAAAAGATGTTTTCAGATTAATATAACATATGAAACACGTAAAAAATAATATAAAAAGCAAATTTACTAGTTGTTTTTGTTTAGATCTTGGTTATCTATTTATTTTTTTTAACTTACGCCTTGTCAACAAAAAAAACTACTTGATTTTGTTACCAGTTTAATTAGACTATTACGTTACAACAAATTCATGGACGTTACATGTTGTTGGTATATGCATGGAAAAGTTTTGGAAAGCATATCGAATTACAGCAACATTGCACTATGGTTCCAGTTATAAACAATTTTTATAGGTATAATTTTCGCGAAAAACAAACCATTTTGAAGAGATACTGCTCGAAATCGATTTTATTGAAGTAACGGCAAGTACTTAAAAAAATAAAAAGGTACCCGAAACCTTGCACCACTATTTCGTTTATCCGCGAAAATACAGATCTATTCCGTTTAACTCCATACCATTGATAGACTTGCATTTCGGAATTTCGTAAGATCATAAAAGAATGACTTTGCAAAATTTTTTGCGAAATATCGAACGTCGCGTCGCTTATTCTGCGAGAAATTTTCTAAATTGGCAATTTCTTGCAAAATCAGCAGCGCGATGTTTGAGTATTATCGAACATGACGTTTCTTATTCTGCAAGAAATGTTCGAAGTCATTCTTTTTTGATGTCCGAAAAGTTCGAAACACTAGGTTGCCAATAATGCTGAGTTAGACGGATAAAACTATTTTCGTGGTTAAGGGAAACTGTGGAAAAAGGTTTGGGACACCTTTTTATTACCTCAAGAGGTTCTCATTTCTTCACTAAAACCGATTTCGAACAATATCACTTTAAAATTGATTTTCATTCTAAATGTTATGAACTAACTCAGCTTATCATCAAAAAAGTAATCCTATTCAAATAAAGTTTTATCGATTCTATTTAAATAAGGTTAATTTATTTATGATAAACTAAATTATTAAAAAGCATCCAGAATAAAAATTAATTTTGGACTACTTTGTTTTTAAGTAATCAGTAACTTTGCTGTTTTCAATTTACTGTACCAGTTTACGATGGGTCTAACTATTTTACTGCAGAAGTTTTGTCTTTGGGATATTTATGTAGATTGCGTCCTACCAGTAAGCACTTCCCTTCAAGTCACTGATTCTTCTGCAACTTACCAAGCAAACGGAACCATTAGCTGCAAAGAGGAAAAAGAGCTATTTTTTCATAAAAATGCGACACAAGCTGGTATAATTCCAACAATTTGCTTAGCAACAGCTGAATGGAGCGGAGAGCACAACGAATTGCAATGTTGGTCAGGTTGGAGTGAAGTTTTTACTAGGTTGAAAATCAAACGTAGCGCTGTAAAAGTTAATTAAGTATTGCAACTATTGCTGAGGATTTCGAAGTAGTAAATGCAATATTTGTCTCATTCTAAACTTAATGCAGAAAAAAGAAGCAAATAAAAAACGCTCAAATTACCGTAAATTTACTTCATACCAAATATATATTTAAAAAAATTTTTTTTTCAGCTCCGGTTGTTCGACTTTCCCAAGATAAGTCAGTCAAGGAAAATAATACGCTTTCTTTACATTGCGCATACGAATCTTCTGTTATTCCAACAGGAAATAGTTCAATTTATTTTTATGGAGAAACAAATCGAGTTTTACAGCTAGTAAGATATTTTGTAGTTATATTCTGCATCTATAAATATTTAAGTTTTAGTTTTTGATTACTGTGAATAAATAAAAACAAAATTGAACTTAGTCCTGTACCAATTTATCGATTTGCACAAATCTACAAACCAAATCTTGCCAACTGTGTACTTTTGCAAAACTGTTATTGATTATTGCTCATTTAGTAATAGAGCAAAAGGACCAAAGAATAAATAAATGAATGAAAATTGGGTGCAATGATGCGAGATATGCCCAGCAAACTCGTTACTTGCTTCAGCGTAATTCAGCGAGAGTAATAATTAGATAAAGCAACTAAAATATAGATAATAAAATAATGAATTGTGACGTTCTGACGTTTGCGAGCCAGAGTGTTTAATGTGTTAATCATTTATGTGCTTTTTGGCCTAAAGACTATGAGCACGGAAATATAGGAAAGAGCCACCAGAACGATGAGCACTTACATTCAAGTTTTAAGTAGTCGCCTGTTTTAAGTATATTTACCGTTTTGGTGGCTCTTTACTAGGCTTCCGCGCTGGTAGCCTTTTGGCCGGACAGCAAACAGACGACTAAAAAAGTATAGATGCTAAACATAACACAATAATCAATTTTTTCGCTAAATTTATCTAAAAACCCCTATTCTTGTTTACAGAAATATGCTTGAATGCGAGAATGAAAAAATATGAGATATACCGTAGATCTTTTTTCTTTCTTCATTTAATAATATGTGATAGTGGCGTTTCTGTTTTAAAAATTCTAGCCTAATGCAGTAGCTTTTGATGTTACGACTTCTTCATTTTAGTTTTTGTTCTTTTCCTAGTTAAACTAACTGTTTTGTTTGGGAGATACAGAAATTTATGATTACCACGGAAAAATAAATGCCAAAAAAAGCGCTTTATTCAACAAGAAATAACGCGATCAGAAAGAGTATAAGTTGAATTACGTTGATGCAGCCGGGGTCGTCAACTTGTCATAAAAACAACGGTTTAGTCGTCTTGGCCACTGACCAACAAGGTAATCAATAATTACTGTCATTTTGTTGCAGGGGACTAATTTCACTAAAAATGTCACCAGAAAAGATCATAATACAACAGTGTCCTGTCAAGCACTCACTCCATATACCAAAGTTAACACTAGTGCTGGAAGATCTAAAGAACATCGTATTAATGTACTATGTGAGTAGATTATTTAACTACTAACAGTGAAATAACTTAAGCACTAGCTAAGTGGTGACCTCACAAACGTAAAAAAACTGGATCGAAGAACACTATTACCTTACATAATTTGTGTGAAAGTCAAATAAAATATTGATGATCACTAACGAACTTGACCTTCACAACCACTTCGCACTACCGATAAGTTTATTTATGATTTGATGTTTCGCCTCCCAAACCGGGAAGCTTCTTCAGAACAATTTTCGGCAGTGCTGCCTTTGCAGTTACAAAAAGATAAATGAGAAAAAATAACAGCAGAATTTAAGTAGCAGTAAAAGCATACGAACATTACTGTACTTTTACAATTATACCCCCAAACATTAAAATAATGGAACAATAACATTATATAATGTTGAAAAATTATGTCACTAACAGCGTGAAAAAAAGGGACATTGAAAAATTATGTCACTAACAGCGTGGAAAAAGGAATATTAAAAAATCATGTCACTAACAGCGTGAAAAAAAATGTTCGTAATAACTAGGCTACTTCACTAACAGTTTGAGAAAGCATGAAAAGGATCTATTGCAAAACATTACAGTATGTATGTACTCGGAAAGGTTTTTAGCTCCACAGAGATTTATATTCGAACGGAATAATTAACCCATCACTGCGATTTAAAACGTTCAATTCCAAAGATTTTTGGTTTATCAAATAACCTTTTGCTATCCGACGCTTGTGCCAGCGTGGTTACCTCCTTAATATTTTAGTATTCTGCCACAATATTAAACTGAGCGTTTGGGCTAACAAAAATATTAGACAAGACATAATCAGGCTTCATAGCCACCCCCACACCAACTTGCTGCAAAACACGCCGAATAGGCTGGGTGAAATTCTGCACGTAGGGGACCACAGTCATGATTTTTGTTTGTTGGGATTCGCCCTCAGAGAGATGAGGCAGTCGCTTGCGATGAAATTTTGGATGTCCATTTGTAATGCTAAGTTTTTGTTGAAGTGAATAGTGATAGGAAAAATCTAGGTATCTGCCAACTAACCATATACTGTATCAACAGACATTTGACACTCCAATGGGTTCGCCCTTATCTCCCATCTTGCAAACATGGTAATGGAAAAGCTAGAAGAAAGGGCCAAAAACAGTTTTTACGCCCCTCCTTGTATTTGGTTTCGCTATTTTGATGACGTATATGGTATTATGGAATCAAACTACATCGAAAAATTCCATCAATATTTGAATACCATATGCGATTCCATCAAGTTTACCAGAGAAGAAGAAAATGAAGATTCTCTTGCTTTTCTGGATGTGCTGGTTACACGCACTCGAGAAGGATCGTTACAAAGCACAGTGTTTAGAAAACCAACTCATACCGGAGATACCTACCTTTTTCCTACCACCATCCACTTCAAAAGCTTAGCATTCCCCGAACTCTTTTCTACCAAGCTGAGAACATAATAAAAGAGGACGAGCTCAAAAAAGATAAAATACGTAGGATCAACAACACCTCGATTACAAATGGATATCCAAGATTTCATAACAAACGACGGCCTCATCTCTGAAAGCGAATCCCAACAAACGAAAATCATGCTTGTGGTCCCCTACGTGCAGAATCTCACCGAGTCTATTAAGCGTGTTTTGCAGAAAGTTGGTGTGGGGATGGCTATGAAGCCTGTTTGTGTCTTGTCTAATATTTTTGTAAGCCCAAAGACAAAGTCCTGGACAAAGAAAAGTCGGGCCTTGTTTATCAAACATCTTGTCATGACTGCGATGCGGTGTACATCGGTGAAACAGGCCGAATCTTAGAAACTAGAAAACGTGAGCATATAGAAGCAGTGAAGAATTTTGACTTGAAAAAATCTGCACTGTCTCAGCATATCGCAGAAAAATGATCACTTTATACATTGGGATAATGCTAAAATATTAAGGAGGTAACCACGCTGGCACAAGCGTCGGATAGCAAAAGGTTATTTGATAAACCAAAAATCTTTGGAATTGAACGTTTTAAATCGCAGTGATGGGTTAATTATTCCGTTCGAATATATATCTCTGTGGAGCTAAAAACCTTTCCGAGTACATACATACTGTAATGTTTTGCAATAGATCCTTTTCATGCTTTCTCAAACTGTTAGTGAAGTAGCCTAGTTATTACGAACATTTTTTTTCACGCTGTTAGTGACATGATTTTTTAATATTCCTTTTTCCACGCTGTTAGTGACATAATTTTTCAATGTCCCTTTTTTTCACGCTGTTAGTGACATAATTTTTCAATGTCCCTTTTTTTCACGCTGTTAGTGACATAATTTTTCAACATTATATAATGTTATTGTTCCATTATTTTAATGTTTGGGGGTATAATTGTAAAAGTACAGTAATGTTCGTATGCTTTTACTGCTACTTAAATTCTGCTGTTATTTTTTCTCATTTATCTTTTTGTAACTGCAAAGGCAGCACTGCCGAAAATTGTTCTGAAGAAGCTTCCCGGTTTGGGAGGCGAAACATCAAATCATAAATAAACTTATCGGCAGTGTGAAGTGGTTATGAATAACTATACCGATGAACACAACGCGTCCGTTACTTTGAAACTTGACCTTGTTAATGATAATATCATCAACTGCTCAGTAGTACTATAACTCGGTTGCACAGTTGTGTTTGTTCTCCATGTTCAACTAGTTTAGCACTGTTGTTTTGGTTTTTCTCGTAGTTCTTTAAGTATCTTTCCTTTTTGTTTTTATTTTTGGATCTTTTTTATTTTTGAAGAATGAACCGAAGCAAGCTTCCTAGAAGTTGTAAGAAAACATGTAACAAGGCAAAAATTTATAATGAATAACAAATGCTCAAATTTGTTGCGGTCGGTTTTTATTATGCATGGTTGGCCAAAAAAAAATTTTACCCTTGGACAAAGTGCCATTACTTAATTTTGGAATGAGATAACATTTAAAAATTTTTGCCATTTCTTTACGACAATATATTACGTAGCTATGTAAAATTTTATTAAAAATTTTCATAAAATAACAAAATTACAGGAGTTTAAATAGTGAGTATCACAAACTGCGATTGCATGAAAATTAACACGGCACAAATAGTAAGCGATTGTTCATTCGTTCAATATTTTTCGATGTGTTGTCCATTTTCTGCAATCACCAACCGCACAAGAGATCGAAACCCATCGATGGCGTTATCATCGTGGAGCTTTGTATTTCAAAGTTATTATCATTTGAAAAAAGATTTGTTAGCATTCAGGCATTGTTACGTCACAATGAGTACAGAAAGGCTTATTATAAAAAAAAGTTACGTTACTTGCAAAAAAAAATTTGAACGCACTTTGTGAAAAGAGTTTGCAGTCTTAATGTTTAAATGAACGTCATTTTATAACTTCTTGGAATTTCCTTGTAAAATTTTTAACAGCTACGCAATATATCGTTGTAAAAAATGATAAAAATTTTAAATGGTTATCTTTATGCAAATAAAAGTTATGGCACTTTGTCTAAGGGTGCAATTTTTTTTTGGCCAACCCTATAGAATCGAGCTCTATAGGCTACTCTTAAAGTGACTCAGAACCCAAGCAAAAAAAAAAGTTTTAAAGTTTTTGGCTGTTAATGCAGTGTCATAACAGCATACATTCACAAATCAGTCTGTTTTTTGGGAATGGATTTGGTTTTTGTTTAAAATTATCAATTTAGTGGTTGGGCAAAAATCAAAATCTCTCCCTTAATTTTCCTCTTAACAAAATCAAGCAGCTGATGCTTAGCGGTAAAACTGATCAATAATCTAACAATAGATAATTGTGGCCATAGTGATTTACGTAAGTTGCGGCATATTAGGAAAATATTTTTCCGGTTAGGTCAGTATTGGACGCAAGCAACACTTAAACAGAAAAATATTGCATGTAGAAACGATTTCGTAGTTGTGACCGGACGCATTCGGAATGCGGCAGCAATTTGATGAAAAGCTTGCTCCAAATTTAGGTGAAGACCAAAAAAAGAAGTCTTTACCTCAATTTGATGGGATATTCGGCCGGAAATTGACATTTTATCAGCCATTTTTTTGTCTAAACAACCAGGACACTTTCTTATTGCAGGGGAACGCTAAATCTTGATGGGGCCGTTCATTCTCAATAGGGAGACGCGTCCTCCCTACAAGTGAAGTACTAGATAAGCGGTAGGCTACCGGTACGTAAAACGTCCAGAAACTGTAGCTAGCTTGCAGTTAATACTAGCATCAAACCTATAATGTGGAACTGCATTTCACAATAAGCAGCTATTGCTTGGGCCCAGCATTGGCGCATAGTTTCATTGGTTTAATGGAATAGCTATATTTTCTAACTTGAGCGCATTTCTTTTTTATAAATTATACAATTAAAAGTAAAAAAAAATTATTGCAGGATACAGGCTGTAAGATAAATGCAAGAAAAACTACGTGCAAAAATCGCCAACTAAAAATTCCGAACAGATTCTTGTGCAATGTTGGACTGTGGGGGCCGTTCGGGTGTCGGACTTGGGTTTTGATGAAGCGCGACGATGGCAGCTTGCGAGGTTGCCGGAACTGTACAAAAATAATTTAATTAAAACGAATATCATACGTAATAACTATAGGATAACTTAAAAGTAAAATTTCTGCAAATTAATGTAAATATTTCTGTAGTCATCTTTTTACAGTGACTCCGTAATTCATAACAATGGTGCATATGAAAGTGTTTCTGGTAATACCAGTTTCATTGACAAAACACAGCTGAGGATCAAAAAAGAACAAAACAGCGCCATTGGTATCTGCTTTCAATGAAAAAATTGTTCAGAACTGCTTTGGTGCTTTTCAGTGCCCTCGAAAGTTTTCAATAACATTGAGATTTCAAGATACTGCATATTATAAAAATCACTGTTTCATTAAATTGGATTAAAGGTTAATAGATTATTTAAACAGAATGTTTACCAAAACTAGCTTTAACAACTGCCACAATATTTCTCAGCTGCCGGAGCAAAAATCGATTGGTTACTATTTTACATATACCACATAACCGCAGTTTCTCCTAACTTGATAATGCAAAAATATTTCGCTTTCCAATTGTGACAGAGAGTGTCTGGTTTTTGATACGCCACATCTTGGGGAAACCAACCTAATGTGAGACAACTTATCAATGGGCTTTGATGCTATCGAGACATCCTGACACCCACACTCAATTTTGTTTAACACCATTTTTTCCTCTCATTGCTCTAGAAGGGGTTTAATTAGTATAAGATATAAGCGCGCGCAAAAAAAAAGATTTTAACCAAACAGCCTCTAGTTAAAATTTTCACACAGGCTGTTTGAAAAAACAAGTATTTTTAACTAAAACTAGCCCATCTACAAGTTAACTACGTAAAATTCCTGTCTTTTCGAATAAGGCACATTTTCTAACAACGGACAATTGCATTTCCGCATTAATCCGTTAAACCGAGGTTTGACAGTATCTTGAGTCAAAGTTTGCAAGTTTAGACTAATTTCAAGCGAAATTAAGATCAAGCGGCACAGTTAGCTATCATAATATGCTGACACTCCATTATCGAAAAAAGACGAAACTACCTGTAGACTGAGCAACATTGCGCAGATGTGGTTCTGTCGCAAAACGATCACTGATGATTGAGTTCGATACCCGAAAAATCGTCTTTGTAATAAAGTAGAAACCTATATAACACAGTTAAATTGACACAAACTGCAAAAATATAATTAACCGATTCAAAAAGCTTTGCTTATTGAACTTCTAGCTGTCTTAGCGGTTATTCAAAAAGGCACTGTCTATTAGCAGGGTTGCCCAAAGTGCGACTCTGTGACTGTTTCTTGCAAAGTAGCAAAGTTGCGTTTCGTTGTCCACTAAGGCTACGGTATTACTTTTTTTGCGTTATTGTTAATATTTTTTTTTATCTCCGCGCAGTTTGCATTCCAAAACGAGTGTCACAACAGAGCTGTGTTCAGTCGTGCAACTATTGGGAAATAGGCGTTGCTTGGGGAGGAGGGGGGTTGAAGTCTCTACCTTAGCCAAGTAATTTAAAAAGTTTCTCCCAAACAGCATAAAACGAAGTTAAATTTTATTAAAGGTTAACTTCGCGGTTTAACAATGATTTAATATGGTAGGACAATGCAAAACTTACATGAGCATTAAGCAGTATTCGGAGCAAAAAATTATCCAAGCAGTTTATGAGAATTTTGCGGCCCACTAAAGGTCATTAGAAAAAGTCACGCGGTCAGCTTCCCAACAAGTTTGGGCATTCATGGTCAATAAATTTTAAAATACAAGCTTTACACAACTGATTCCCAACTCTCGTCTATATATACAGTAGAACAAATAAAATTGTAAAAATACCAATGCTTTTGGTGTCGAACATTCAGTCCGATAAACTAAATTATGGAGCACAGTTACTAATGCTTCTGTTTATCAGAGCGAAACCGACTTCCTCTTATGCTATCGTTTTCCAAAGCCAAAAGAGAGTACAGTATTATCTTTCAGGTTTGGAAATCCATAGCATAAGAGGAGCTGTAGGAACAACTTGGCATATTAATAAAGGTTCATAAGAGCATATTAATAAAAAACATTGCATATTAGTAAAGGTTCGGTACAGCAGCACCTGGCCTGAACAAAATCAGGGCTATGCAAGAGTGGAAACTTTTAGATTTAGTTTAAATAGCATTTTTTAAAAGATTTATATCAGATTCTTTTAGAGTTACTGTCACACATTAAATGCAGCAATCGGTTTTTAATTTCTTATGTTTTTTTGTCTTCACTATTTCCGTAAATTCTGATTTGTGAAAAATAAACTCTTTCTACTGTCACCCTTTGACAAGAGGCTTCCAAACAAAATCAGGGCTATGAAAGAGTGGAAACTTTTAGATTTAGTCTTAATTAGCTTTTTTCAGATTTACATCAAATTATTTTTAAGTTACTGTCACCCTTTGGCAAGAGGCTTTAATGGCAATGGGCATTATTTCGTAAGTGTTATATTGATTTTAATTTTATCACACTACTCATCAAATAAAATAATACCATACACTAGCCAAAAACTCAAAATTACCTTGGTGTACCTGATGGCAGTAGCCTTGCCACAATTTTCGTACTGATATGCAAAAATCAAAGTAGTACCAGATTGCATTGCTGGAAGCTGTTTTGAAAAATTTCAAATGGAAGGACTCGTATTTTCTTGATTTTTAATTTGATGAAAAATGCTTCGAGACGTTTTATAACACAAAATTTAAAAAATGCAATGCTGCAATGATATCAAATGTAATTACACTAACCAAGAACTTAAAAGGGCAATCAACTCCAGTTTTTCACTTTTGACCAAAAGTTTGGGAAAAGCCTAAAATGCATTCTCACTACATTTAAACTTTCTACCTCTTACCATTTTCAAGATAACAATTTTCCTCTTACTTCAATGCTGCCATTTTTACAGCATTTTAACAGAAGATTAATCTTTGAAAAGTTGGCTTACATTTACTTGAAAAACAGCTAATTTACAATTCTAACCCTTTACTTTGTTTTGCCAACAACACTGTCGAAAAGACTTATTGATAATTAGAAACATGCACTAACTTTTTGAAATCTTATTTGTAATTGTAAACCCTGGCAAAATTTGTAATGGGAAAAGCATTTTGCAGGGAAGTCTACATCATCATACTGTATCTTGAAAACGGAAGGTTGTCAAAAGCTCAAATTTGGTGAAGTTGGCTTTCAGATCTGTCAAACTTTTTTGAGAGAAAACCGAGCAAAATTTTTTTGACTTGAATGCCCTTTTACGGCACATCAGTTTGGTTTCTTAGCATATGCCCAGAATTCCTTGCTGATCATACGACAAGCACAAAAAACAATCACAAAAGTTAAAATGCGATTTGATGAGTCAGTATGGCCAGATACACATTTTTATAATTTTAATCAACTGATTTCTGATGTCAGTTTGCTACAAATCAATAAGCATCCCAAAGCCATTACCCAATACATTAATACTGAAATCTGCAGGACCACAGCAAGGACTGCAGATTTAGAGTTGTAGTGTTCCTTTATTCCTTGTAGGATCTTTCCACAGCCATGCATTTTGCACATTGGCTGCTACAGTTTTACTTTTAATCTAGTGTTTACATGTGTTTTTAATTAAGTAATTAATTGATCAGATTCAAATCAAAACCTTAGCTAAAGACAAGCACTTTCAACCATATCTTATTACAAAGCAACGTAAACAGAGAGCTTCATCAATAACGAAATTTATCTTTAAGTTTACAACAATCGATTTCTTCATTGTTCAGATCAAATGAAATAGGAACATAATGGCATCATTGATGGTGATATTGTTATCAGTGCTGGAATGATCATCGTCATGCAACACTGCAATGGCTGTAGTTGCTCTCATCATAAATTGCAAAAGCTACTTAAGACTATGTGAATATGCAGTACATTCAGTTAGCACAGTTACTAAAAAAAGTTCAAAACTAGAAGATTTTTATTTCTTCATGTACAGATTTTTATTCCTAGGATATGCGTGAGTAAATTAGATACTTTCCCACCGTCCATGCTCTAATTTAAGTTGTTGAAGGGCTTTCGCATAGCACCAAAGTTATTTTTGCGTTATCTACGCCGAATTGGTGCAAAAATTTTGTACTTCTGCATACTGGATTTTTTTTGCACAACCCACATGGCATACGGCAAACACAGTAAATTTATTTAACAGTAGTAATCTAAAAAAATACTACAGTTGGGTTGCCACTTAGCAGTTAATAGACATGCCAATAATGAATCGTTTCGCAAACACCGTATGTTTTTTCAATGATTAATTAATCTAGATTCACTTTGCGACAAGGCCGCTTTGTCCATTGATCCTACAATTACTTAATTGTAGGATTGTAGGATCCATGCTTTGTCAAAGAATCCCTGGCAACCCTACAGTATTGGAACAGTAACGGAATGACATTATGTGCAGTACTGAGATAGTGGAACGTTGGAATACTGTAGCCTAGTAACGAAATGATATTTTTTACAATAATATTATCCATTCAGTAGCGTAGCCAGGAATTTGCATTGGGGTAGGGCTGTTTTGGATGCTAGAATTGAAATCTAAAGATCTTGACCTAGATTTTGATTGGTCTTGACTTAAATTGAAACCGCTTTTCTGCCCAAATTTATGTGATAAAAAAAAGGTCTTCACTGAAATTTAGACCGTTTTTCTGCCCAAATTTAGGTGATCTCAAAGAAAAAAAAAGGTCTTCATCCGAGCTTAAACCGAGCTCTTCTCCTCCATGTTGCCGTACGTTCTTGACCTTTCTCATCGCAAATCCCGTTGGGTAGGGGCTATTTTTGTTTTTAGTGCAAAAATCAGCCTCAAAAGTGCAAGAAACATGGTATTATGCATACTTTTTAAGCGAATGGGGGAGCCTATAGCCCCACCCACTCCCCTGGCTACGCTACTGTATCCGTTATAAGGTATTGGAACGGTAACGGAATGACATTTTGTACAATAATGAGATGGCAAGGCGGTTTGCGATACCGGTATTTGCTTTTACGTAGTGAAGATTTTGCTTGAAAGCATGTGTTCCATAACCGATAAAAAATAGCAAGATAATTTAATTTTTAGACCAAATGAGACTTAGATCACCTATAGGCTATATTTAAAAATTATTGATAGCAATTTTGCATTGCAACTAACATTTTGTACGGCTTAAGCTGATAAGTAGGGGACAGGGGTAGTGATCCAAATAAGTTGATACCACTACCTCGCATCATTTAGCTACCGGTAAATGGCACCATAAACAAGAAAAGTTCCCTTACAGGTCAGAGATAGCATAGCATCATTCTTTTTCTAGTCAGTTCCTGTCTGTCAATGCAGTATTGGGCTATACCAATCTTTAAACACAGCTACTAGCATCAGCATCAGGCCTACTCATTCCTTTTGGCAGTTTAGCTTTTGCTCTTCAGTGGTCTCGCTACCGGTAGGCTAGCCTAGACAAAACAACCTTTTATACTTTATCTTCAGTTTGCTTTCTTAAAAGCCTTATCTTCAAGCCTAGCCTACAACAGCGAAGCTCTTAACCTGAATTGAACAAGCGTGCACAAACACCTGTGACGAGGAAGTTAGTGATGTTAATTTCGGAAGTTAGTAAAGTTAATTTTTTTACGAGAAGTTAGTCATGCAGAAGTCACGCGGGCAGTCGCAATCAAGCGTAACAGTACGTCGCTTTGGTAAGCGAAAAAGCTGCTGTCCCAACCCTAACTGTAATGCAAGGTTTTCAAGCAAAAAAAAGATTACTCCGTGCATTTACTTTTCCGTTTCTAAGTTCTGCATTTATACTGCGTATTCTTCCATTCTATGCGTTCGTACCCCAAGCGCAAGTCGAACCCAGGTGCGATGGTTGGAAGGTGAACGCATTAACCACTAAACTATGCAGATCGCAACATTGCAGTAACAAAATGCTGTATTTAAACCAAATGTATTAAAAAGGCATTAGAAGGTTACGCTTGATTGCGGTTGCTTGTGTGACTTTTGAATAACTAGCTTATACTAATTTTTTTTTGTGGAATGGGTCAGTGATGTTTGAAATGATGTCACTATGTGACGATGAAACGGAGAGAAATATTTTTTTTTGCACAAAACTTAGAAAATTCCAGAGTTCTGATTTATTTACCTTTTAACAAAATTCAAACCGTGTTTAAACATCGTTCTGTCCTCTTTAAAATTAATTCAATAAGAAAAATGTGGGAGAAATCTATGTTCTGAACAACACAATCTAGCACTATTGACAGCGCTTTTATCCGGCTGGTCATGGGCTTGATAAATTTAAACTCAAGAACCAATTTAAAATAAAATTGCAACTAAAGCTTTTTATTTTTAAAGTTACTGAGCTGGACAGTGATGTTTCGGGCTGCTAGTCCTCGTCAATAATGCTCAAAACTGTGAGCTATAAGATGATCTAATAATAATTAGGTACAATAAATCTACAGTAATAGTTAGAGAAATGAATGCAGTAGATAATGAATAGATCGGAGTTGTATATTGTAAGTCGGGCCGACTTTTTTGATCAGGTTCGGGCTCAGATTGGCAAAATTTTGGACTTGATATACGTTGCTTACCTTGTGTTTCCGCCTTTAAGAGGCTATGGAAGCGTAATTAAAATAACTTAGCTAAACACAATGATAGCTTTGTTTAAGCATCATTGCGATTATAATTACACAATTAGTAGTATTACGCCACCTTTATCAGCAAAGAGTAGGTTTATTTTAACCGTATATCAGCAATAACCGTAAACATTTTTGATCTAACTTAATTTCAGGTTTGGTTTTGGTTTCACAATCACCTTAAGGTTGCAGAAATCTACTTGTCGTCCCGTTTAAACTCTGGAATGAATGATTAGATAAACTATAGAGTTGGAATGCTCAAACATTCTTCGTTTTTATTTATGGCTTGGTTTACTTAGTCTCTTGTCTAGTGTTTAATGCTCAGAGCATTACTCAGACAAAAACATTTTTAGATAAACCTTTATTTTGATTTTCTTAATATGTTCAAGCTTGCCAAATTTTGTGGCTAGTTTGTTGAGAAACTCGCTGGTTTTGTCAAAATTGCAACTTATTGGAAAGCTAAACTATATAGTTATTGTGCCAATAGGTTTACTATTTTTTTTTGCATAAGAATTGGGAGACGGCAGTGCCACAAACTTTACGCTTGAAACCAATATAATAAAGTTTTTTAGTGAAAGAACAACATCACTGCGCTTAAATTAGATTTAAACTAGCTGCAACGGTTGAATTTCATGCTAGTTGATTTTAATAAATTTCAATTTCGTACTCCGGACTTACACCATTCAAAAAAACTGCATAATACTGTACATTATCTGTTGCTTATCATGCAGACTAGAGTGTTAAGATTTCTCTAATATACCCAGTCAATGCCAAACCAGTACAACCTTATTGTGCCTATACTAACATCACACACGTCACTGCAGAACTGACAGACAATGAAGAAAGATTATTTTAGAAAAAATACAAAATTTAATATCTTTGGGAGTATTTGGTGAATTTTTAGTAGTTGAATATCATAGTCTAATCTTAAATTTTATATCACAGTCTTCAAAAAAGTAAAACTTGATAAACTTTTTGTTAAAAAAGCTTTATTTTTTAGTTCCACCTCCAAGAAAGAGCAAGTGCCGCGTCATAGATGAAAGATTTTGTGAAATCAATTTTTTAAGCAATCCTGTTACCGAGTTAATATCATTTACTGCTTCTGGAGGTATAATACAAAATTTCTTGTATTTCTGTTTTTACTGTGAAGTAAACTTTAAAAAATGCATACCTACTACGCTATGAAGTAATCTACTAGCAGTTTGGACTGCTTAACCCTATTCGTATCGGGGGGCAAATTTGCCCCCCTTTTAGTTATTTTAATATAGCTCCTAAACTAAGAAATAGTTTTGCTTTGATGCACCCTGACTTTGAATAAAATTTAACAACACACAGTTTCAAAAAGTTTGGGGTCAGCCGGACTATCGGAAGTGACGTCATTTTTGCCTTTGTCGGAGCATCTAAAGAGTTTCATACAGTTTTGAGCACAATGCATGCTTATCCGTGCGCATATTCTATTCATTGTTCTACGTCCTCATTATCGATGCTAATCTTTAGCTGAAACAAAATACTTTATTTACTGATAAATGCATTGCATCATCATTACGTCATTTATAACGTCATAATTCAAAACTATTGCTTTTTCTGCTGTTTCTCGAAAGAAATTGCGCTAACATAAAAAAATAATTATTTTCAGCAACTGTTGAATAATATATTGAAAATAATGCTGCACTATTTGTGAATTATGATATATCTCAGTTTTAAAAAGTTACAAATAATAATCAAGGCAATGCATTAAAGATTACGTCATCATGCATGTGACGTCATCAATTGTAGTGACTTTATCAGAGATGAACAAAAGTCCAAACTGAAAATAATATTTTACATTTAGACAAATTTGCATGCTGTTTTAAGAATCTATTGGTTTTGATGACATCATCGTCGTTTTCGTGACGTCATAACCTCAAAATACTTATTTAAAAAAATTTAACACAAAATAGCTTCAACAAGCAACAAATCTTACTTCAATCACTTACCAAACAGTTTTTAGATAGAGGGCAAATTTGCCCCCCAGCCCGGTACAAATAGGGTGTAAAAATAGCTCGGTAAATATAGGGTTAACTTGCTCAAAGAGTATCTGAATTATCGGACAAACTTTCGACTCAAAATCCATCGTTGTGTAGCGCACCAACAGCACTACTGATTTATTGCCTACACTAAAGTTTGTCATTGTTCTCATAAATTCTAATAAACTTGATTGAGTTTTTGCGATTTACTACTTGCAGTTGAACTCTTTGTGTGAAGAATTTTGACTAGTTTTTAAGACAGTTTTCGCCATTATTATTGTTTCTATCTTATTGCATTGGCTTATCCTGTCAGGTCTTGCTAGTGTCCTTTCAAGTTATACGTTGTAGGTAAAAAACACTTTATTACTTTAGAAGAGAAGTTGACTTACAGCTTTACAGTATTATCCATAAGCAAATTAATACCAAAACTGACAAGTTAGTAACCATTTTAATAACTTTATTTACATTGTTTACAACACTTTATTTTTATTAGTGCTGTGATTGTTACCCAGCGCAACATTAATTTGCTCGCTTTGCTTGTGAAAACCATTAAGGTTTGGTGCAATTGTAATTGAAATTACATCATAATGACAAGCTATATCTATATAGCTTATCATTAATTTTTCAGTATATTGTTCTTAATACCTTATATCTTTGCTTACCCAGTTGCCTTGGGCAACAGACAGCGAAGGGACCTTTTGGTCTTCGAGCTAAACTGGCACCTTCCCACCTATCTACCACACGCGGTGGATGCTTCACACTATCTCTTTTATTGCTGAATGAGAAGCAAGAAAGCTGCGAATACTAATTTTTAAAGTTTTTAGTTTGACCTGACCGGGAATTGAACCGGATTACACTGCTTCAGCACCAAAAGCAATATCCACTAGACCATTGGTCTGTTAATGTTTTGAACAAAGACCGTCTTTAGCGTTTGCTAAAAATCAAAAAATAAAAATATCGGAGGTGAAGTCCTCGAGGACACATTTTGAAGTCCTTGACCTTGGCCTCGAAGGTTAAGTCACTGGCCTCGAAGCCTCAAGTCCAAGAAAATTATTCTGTCCTCGGCTCGAGGACAGCACTAATTTTTGAATGGTTAAAATTTTGTGGATCGCCTGAAAAATTTTTTTGCTGACCGTTTTTTTTTTGGAGATCGCCTGAAAAAAAATTTTAAGACCTTTTTTTTGAGAACACTTGCGGCCTGTGACCTTGCTCTTGGCCTTGAGCATTCCTGTCCTTGGCCTCAAGAGGATCTGTCCTCGGAAGGGCTGTCCTTGGCCTCGGACTTTTTTTGTGTTCTTGGCCTTGGCCTCGAGCCTTGTTTCCTCGACTCCACGTCTGAAAAATATGCACATTCGCATAACTGTATATGAAATGTTTATTTTAGATATAATTTTGTCTGGCTGCATCGAATCCCTCAACTGCTCCTTTACTTCAAATAACAACACTCTTGAACATGCTATAACAATTGACGTTAATGAGGTAAATACTACTTGTTTTTGGACTTTAGTGTATGTTCAGGGGCATACGCTTCTTGAGAGAAAGAGGGCGATATAATAATAACTGTCATAATAATAATTGCAATTTACGTATATTCCTCTTGAGATAACACCAACAAATGTCAATTCATCTGACTAAGGGGCCGTAGTAACATTCAAATTGCTTTACAGATAGTTTTCCAGAATTAGAGTTAATACACAACCCAGGTACTAATTCTACTGCGATAAGCAGCAAATACTGGCATCAAACAGTGGTAACATCCTTAAAGGCTAAATCAAAAGAATAGGTCTTTAAATGTATCTTAAAAAGGTGCAAAGTTTCAATTTCACGCAGAGATAGTGGCAGCGAATTCCATACCTTTTGTGATGCATACGAAAACATAGACTGGGATTTAGCAAAGTTTATGTTAGTTACCGTTTGAAGCAGCCAATTATCATCATTAACCCCAAGCTGTATCTTGCCGAAACAGAACGAGAGTTGATCAAATTTTTCAAATATGTAGGAGCATAACTATGCAGGCACTTGCGTGTGAGCAAAGTGATTTTGAATTGAATACAAAACTTAACTGGTATAAATGAAGGATTTTTAAATATGGTAGCATATTGTATGTCTACGCAAAGCAGAGCCACGAACTGTGAAAATAAATCTCACTGCAGCATATAAAACTTTTGTCAACTAATGCAATAAATATTCCAATATGTTGGAAAACGAGGCATTGCAATAATCAATATGGCGCAATATCAAAGAATGAACTAGCTGGACTTTTAAAGTTTAGATGCAATTCTGCCTAAATTACGTAAATTGGCAAAACAAGTACTAACCAAGTACTAACCACTCTTGATATACTTTTCAAGGTTCAGTCGGTCATCAAATATTACACCACAAGTTTTGACAAAATCATAAAGCTTAGGCAAAGAACAGTTATCATCAACTTGTATGTTAAAAATTATTCTGGATTCAACTTTACAATTAGACAAAATTTTGATGACTTTTGTCTTACTTTCATTCAGTTTTAGAAAATTGAAAGTCATCCAATGCTTTAAATCTTGCAAAAATGCTATAATTTTATTGTTAATCATGTCTACAGAAGAATCTCTATCAAAAGAAAAACAACACTGCTTATCATCAACATATGGATGTACACCAAGACAATGTGAATTAGCAATTAATTCAGCACTTTTAAAATACGAGTTAAATGTGACTAGCCCTAAAATTGAACCCTGGTTTACACAAAACTTAACATCAACTGTATGAGAAGCACAGCCAGCACCTTTAACAAAGTAGCTTCTATTATTTAAATATGTTGAAAACCATTCTTAAGCTACATCAGAAAAACCAAATTCAGTATACAGTTTACTAAGTTAGAGATCATGGTTAACAGTATCAAAAGCAGCTGACAAATCAAACAAAAGAACTATTGCATTTGACTTGGCATCTAAAATTGAAAAAATTTCATTGAGTATTTTTACAAGGGCAGTTTCACAGCTATAACTAGATCTGTAAGCTGATTGCGAATAACCATGCAATGAAGTTTCACACAGATATGCATTAATTTGGAAAAAAATACATTTTTCAATTATTTTACCGAGAAACGGCTAATTACTGACTCGTCTGAAATTTTGAAGATTATCGTTATCCAGGTTCTAATCTTTGTCAAAGGAGTAACACAAGCTTTTTTTGAGAACACCTGGAAAATAACCCAAACTCAACGAAAGATTAACGATATGATGAACAGCAGGAAGTAACAAATCAATGCACTTCTTGAGAATACTTGTTGTTAGTGAATCAAGGTCACATGCTTTAGATCGTATAGACTGAATTATAGTTTTCAAACCAGCAAAAGATAGTGATTCAAACTTTCTAAATGTGGAAGCACATGAAGATTTAACCACATTTATATCAATATCAAATGTATTACAATTTTATGTATTACAATATCAAGACCTTTCACCATAAATTTGTTCTATCTTAGTACTAAAATAGTCAGCATATTGTTATGCTTGTGCATTACTTGCGATAATGATTTTTTCCAGAAAATTTATCTAACTACTGATTTGCAACATTATAGGTGGTCCTGGTATTAACCCTTTTGATTAGCTAGTTTTTCTAGGAAATACTTTACTCTTTCAAAACCACAGATTTCATTAGCATGTTTACATGCTGCATAATATTTAGATTTATTTTCCGCAGATTTATTTTTCCGAAAAGCTTATTCAAAAACTCTCCTTCGCCTTCTAACATTTTGACGTTCCAAATTTCACCATGGCGTTTTAGATGTTTTAAAATATTTTTCAACCAAAGAAGCATGCTTTTCTAAGATTGCACCAAGTATATCATTATACACAACAATGGAATAATTCAAGTTCTGACATTGCAATACCAATTGAATTAAATCGGATTGTTCCAAATCATGTCTTAGTAATTCAAAAATAATTTGCTTCAAAGTTCTCTCAATTTTTTTAACCAGTGGAACAAAGGTAGAAGGTAATCCAGCAGTGTCAAATACAACAGTGACCAAATAGTGGTCAGAACCTGTTTCAGTGTCAACAATGACATCTAAATTTTTCATAAACTTATCATCCACTGTATCTTTTAGAAATAAAAAATGCATCAAAAACCCCACCTTTGCAGTGTGTGGGATTACTTTTAAAACTGTCCAGTGGGGTAAAACAGTAACAGCAATTATGTTAAGAAGTTTGACTGCATCTGCTGAATTTGTTTCAAAATGAAGCTGAAGCCACCACACAAATTAATTTTATCAGACAAAATGACTTCATTGCTTAAATAATCTTCAAATTCTGACCAAAATAGTGATGTAAAGCTAATGTTGCTTTTTTTTACCTCTTTTAGGCTTGTTAATTCCAGGTCTGTACTTTAAGCATATCTTAATCCTTTCTTGAGCTAATATTACAGCTTCAGTAACCTCAAACGAGCTTAACTTTGAAGCTTTTTGATTCAAAAACCATTTTTAAAATGAAACCAACCCCACCTCCTCTTCCAGCCCTTGGTGTACTGAAAATATCAAAACCCGATTCATGTCGTTCTCTTATCTTTGCTTTGTCTTTATTTTTTAGGCCAAGTTTTAGTGACACATAATAAGTCAATGTTCTAATCATTAGGCTAGAATAGTTCAGACACTGACTCTGAGACAGAATCAATCAAGCCAACATTACCACTGCTGAATTCCAGAACTCCAGTTAAAGCTTTATGAAGTCTTAACAATAGGCTAGTAACTGTCAACCAATACTCAGAAAGGGTTTATCCTAATTTCATTCGGGCACGCAGCTACAAAGCGCTACCCTCAAAGCAGGATATCATTGTTCAAAGTAAACCCAAGGTAGCCATATGATAGGCTAAAGCACAGTTTTATGGAAACAGCAGGTTGGCCTAACAGCAGGCCTGTGCTGCTAAAGCTAATGTATCAATAGCAGAGCAGATACATTTTACAATTTACTTTTAACTATAAAATAGTACAAATAGAATCTGAATTCTTATTCAAAGAGAAGTTTGTTATGTTGAATGGAGTTTGAACGCAATCGATTCAAAGAAGTGCTCGACAACAAATTCAAAAAAGTGCTCGTGTTCTGTCTTATGTTGCGGAGAATTTTGTTATATTTTGTTATATCTATATTTCCTTGCATGTTAAAACAGCTGGGGGCAACTAAAAAGTCGCCTAGAGGAGGAGTAGAGCAAAAGTTTAGTGATAACTTATTATTTTCTTGCTTTATCAAGCGTAAGAAATCTGCTTGGGGTCTGCAGAAGCGCTGTGAGCTGGAGGAAAAGCCCCTAAAGATTTACGATCTGCAGCATTTTGATGCACTGAAACATTCCACAACAAGCTTTCAGCAACAGCAGCCGTCACTTTGTGAGAAAACCTAAAAAGCTTGTTAACTTCGTTCATTGCCCAAAAATTAGACAAATTTTGCTAAACCTAAAGTATAAGAAAGCCACTTTGGATATCTGAAAAATTTTTATGAAATTAACGGGTCCGATTGTTTTGATAACAAAAAATATCTTTTCGTATTTCTTTTGGTCTACACTGGGCAAAAACGTAAGGGCGTACAAATGTATTTTTAGGTTATTTTAAACACAGTATTGGTACATCCGACTTACCGCCTTACCAGTGCACAAGCTGCTATAATTGCTTGAGACAAAGAAAAATAAGTACCGGTATACACTTTTACGCTCTCAATTTTACGATAGACTTGGGTTCGATATCATGTCGGGCCAAACCAAAAACTATAAATATTGATATCAACAACGTTTGTGGTTGAAGTTCAGCAATAAAGAGGAACAGTGACCGAAATTTCGCCGTGTGTAGTAGACAAGTGGGCAGAAGGCAGCTAGATTCAAAAACCGAAAAGTCCCGTCGCTGTCTCCTGGCCAAGGCAACTTAGTAAATAAAGATGTATTTACCAATTGCGCACTCTCGCACAGTGTAGGCCGGACCATAAGCGTGTTGGCTAAATACCGTATTTTCTTGAATAGAAACAGTGGCTACATTTTTATTTTATTTTAAACGTATTGTAGGGCTTCGATTCGAGGGCGGCTTTTATTCAAGAACGGCTTCTATTTTTTTACATGAACGTGTTCGTCTTGAAATTGGTGTCCAGTGGGCATTCAAATTTATCTACGATAAGTGACAAGAAAGCTAAACAGTAAGTGAGCTGCAATTATATTGTCTCTTTTAAAACACTCATAAACAAAGTTTTCACGTGTTACCGTACCGCAAATTCGCGGCTTTATCCTTGTTCATTTATAAAGAAGCGGGTTGATCATTGACAGTGCTGGGCACCGCAAGTTTTTTTTTAAGTCCGCAGTCCGCAAATCCGCAACCGAATTTCAATTTTCTTAATCTGCAACCGCAAGTCCGCAATTGGACGTTTAAAAGCTTAGTCCGCAACCGCAAGTCCGCAACGACTTTTCGAGATTCTTGAATCCGCAACCGCAAGTCTGCAACTTCGTAATTCTTGAAGTCCGCAACCGCAAGTCCGCAACTTTAAAATATTTGAAGTCCGCACCGCAAGTCCGCAACTTTTTATGAACCGAGTGAAAGAGTTTTGCAATCAACCACGTTTCGAAGTGAACTGCTCAGAGTTGATTGGAAAAATAAGTCAAAAGTTGTGACATGTGGGAAGCATAGCAAACGTATGGTGAATACATTCCGCGCAATAGAAGAAATTACTCACAATCGTTGATTGTAGTAAATGTACCACAGCAAGACTTGTTATTGAGCTGCTTTTTCGGATGGCAAACTTAAGAATAGCCCAGCCCCTCTTACTTTCAGGTCTAACTCAAAACAGATTCAAACGCTTGTAATTTTGGTCAGAGTTTTTAAGTGACTTGACTAAGGGTTTTTAGCCCCTAGCCCTCCTGATTGCGCTTCTTCTTATACAGTAGGTGCCGAAACTGCGTGGAAGCATAATGACCAACCCACCGGCGAACTTTTAAAAATGCTACAATGAAGCAAGGGATTTGGAGATTAAAAGCCATTGGATTACTTTGAGAAGCCATCAAATAGCAAAGTACAATCCGCATTTCCGCTTGCAACAATGTATTCTTAGAAAATAAATTATCAGGTTTGTCAAAAATCAGCTCCATATTTTAATGCAATCACAAACACAAAAAAATTGTTTATACTGGTACAAATTTATAGATTATACAGTTGCAAATGAGCTATTGCGGCGCGTTTCGACCTTGCTCAAGGGTCTCATCAGGCAAAAAAAACTATGAAAGTCTCCAAAAAGTCAGCTAAGCACAGCAATGGAAAAATTTTTTTACAAGCGCATAAGCAATTACATCAAAACCTGCAGTATAACTCCAAATACGGGCAAGTTTGCCAGAGTAAAGGGTTGGGCTAAAAAGCACAAATGCAGCATTGCATGTGACCACACAACAGGGCGACTTATAAAGACAAGATCAAATAAAATTTCGTGAGAACTTTCCAAATTCTCAAAAGTTTAGGGGACCTACACAAAGTGGTCGCTCACAGGGCAGTCAACGATAAATTATCAGGTTTGTCAAAAATCAGCTCCATATTTTAATGTTGTGTGTTCCTGTTGTGTGGTCACATGCAATGCTGCATTTGTGCTTTTTAGCCCAACCCTTTACTCTGGCAAACTTGCTTGTATTTGGAGTTGTACTGCAGGTTTTGATGTAATTACTTATGCGCTTGTAAAAAAATTTTTCCATTGCTGTGCTTAGCTGACTTTTTGGAGACTTTCATAGTTTTTTTTGCCTGATGAGACCCTTGAGCAAGGTCGAAACGCGCCGCAATAGCTCATTTGCAACTGTATAATCTATAAATTTGTACCAGTATAAACAATTTTTTCGTGTTTGTGATTGCATTAAAATATGGAGCTGATTTTTGACAAACCTGATAATTTATCGTTGACTGCCCTGTGAGCGACC
>OZ014469.1:11868902-12065746 GCA_963965965.1 Trididemnum nubilum
TTTAATAAGATTACAGTAGGCCTAATAGTATAGAGAACTGTGGTTTTGGCGGGAAGATCAAAACTCAGAGTTTCCAAAAACTTTTTTTGGGGGGACATCTTTTTGTATTTGTTGAATATCTTTGCAAACGCAGTCCCAAAATCAAAACAAAAAATATCAAAAATTATAGTTCAATTTTAGCTATTGTAAACCACCGGAATTGGCTGGATGATTCACCGCCTTTAAGTTTGGCTAATGTAATAACGTCGCTGGAGTTTTAAATATCGCTCTATGTTATTTTACAAAAATAGAAAAACTGTTAGAAACTCTTAATAGCTTTTTGATTGACGTTACTTTATTGTTTTGATAACTTTTCGAGACCTTTAAACTTTGAAAGCAAATTACCTCAAAGCTTTAAAAATGAACTAAAAAGAGCGTAATATGCAATAGAAGACGTAGATAATTTATTGTAAATAGTTGTTTGACTTTAAACATTACACCTAGGGTTTTGGAAAGCATAGAGTTGAGTAAATTAACGTAAGTTTTGAATGTAAAGTCATTGCAAAGTTAGACTCTGCAATATCACTTATAAATTTTTAAGAATTTGATTTTTTTTCTAAATTTTTTTTCTATAGGTATCTTTTTTCATGCTAATCGCTAAGGCAGGCATTGCTTTGATTTAGTTCATAAATTTTGATAAAAATTAGTAAAATTGTTCGTGCATGTGCTTATATAAAATTCTTCTTCAAAAATTTGCAGTGGGCTAGTTGAAAGGTAGATTTGATATTTAGAATAACAACAAAATTGAAAAGGAACACCATTTAAAAGGTACATTACGAAAGCAATAATTATTAAAAGGAAAAAAAAAAAGATCAGTGCATGCTCTAGAAGAGTTGAACATGCATTGATAGTTTTGTTGCTTTTTTTCCTTTTAGTAATGTTTTCTGTGAAGTTTGATGTTTTTTCGATTGCTTTCGTAATGTATCTGTTAAATGGTGTTCCTTTCAATTTTGTTGTAATACGTGATTACTGCACCCACTCAGCTTGAATGGATTTCCTAATGCTATAACTTTGCTGTTCCTTTCTTTTGAATATTTAACATAATGTGTTAAATTTCTGGTCAAGATAATGTAAGCTACAAAATCCATAAATCATATTAGCATTTTCAGATCAAAAAGTTTTGCTAGGAGCACAAGGTGATTGTCAAAATATTTGTTTTAACAAGGGTTTTGTTCGTAACCGCAATTTTAACTATTGCGCTGCGCGCTGCTACGTAAAAATTCAACAAACTCCTTAAAAGTTGAAACGAGAACTAACCAGAGTTGTAAAATTTTGATTGACATTTTATAGATAGCTTTTCCAAACATTTAATTTTTGAAAGCCGTTAACCACAAATTTGATCAAGTTAATGGAACTTTATGAGATTCGAAAGAAGTGTATTTTAGATCTGACTATCAACATCCATAAACACGCTCAACGCAATTGTGAAGTTCTTTAGTTCAGTAAAGTTAGCTACTTTCGCAAAGTCCCCGGATATCGCTTGCGATGTCATATTCTACTATAGTTTTAAATGTATTAACTCCGGTTAAAGTCTAGTTTGTTTGTAAATACAAACATCTGGCATTTTCGTAATATCAATCACTATTGTTTTTTACAGGTGAAGGTGAAGTTGTGAATAACCAAATCTACGAATCTTCAAATGATTTAGGTAAAACTTGTTCATTGAGAAGTTAAAAACTTTATAAGATAAATATTCTTAAGGAGTTATTTAGGCTAAGGTTTCTGAGTATACCTCTGATAGATACGAAGTGATGGGAGACAGCAACAAGATCATTTGGTTTTTAAAGTTTGTTAACTCTCTTATTTTTTGTTTTTAACTAAATTATTTCACCAATAAATGCCAGTCAAACGTTTTAAGATTAATCCAGCAATATCACAGTTTGACTTGTGCCACACAATGAGCATAGTAACAGTTTTATTACAAGGGTTTAATGCCTCGCTGAGTTTGCTTGAAACCCAACACCAGTAGAGTCCTGCAGTTGCCAATACAACAAAAATAACCCAATGAAAAACATGGCAGAGGGAAACGGGAACCAAACAAAAACAGTATGAAGCAGAGGCAACTGAGGAAAATCACTTCGTGAGGAAAATCAAACCACACCTATCCAAGCATACAATGAAGTTTTTCTTACGATTTTTGCATTGCGTAGGTTTAAGAGAAGAACGACAAAATGAAATATACATTCCCCTTGATGAGGGTATGTACGGTTTTATATTATTTTTGTAACTTGTTTATTTATCATCATTTAAAGCTGAGACATACTTACTGTAGGTTCTAGTTTGAAAGCTTGAAGTTCTACACTTTTGCTCAAGCTAGCTGAAAATTTTACAGATACCAACAGCCTTTAATAATAAATTAAAATTTTTAACGTTTTTGGTCTTCCAGTAATTTTAAAAGATTAATCAAAAAGCTGATGTTTAGTGATGTTCTGACAGATAATTACTGTCGAGTGTTATTAAAATACGATACTGAGTAAGCTAGAAAAAATTTTCTTTAAAATTTTCGCTAATGCTGTAGTGAATAAATATAGTTCAACTAGACTTTGAAGATATTGAAGCTTGAATGCGTTGATATCAATTTGATTCAATGGCATAAACACAAACAATATTGAGATCGGAGATGACAAGAGATGAAAAATGGAAATTTTGAATTGAATTTAAAGTTGTTAAGAGATGATGTTGTTCCGAGATGAATTAGTCCATTTTAAAATATTGTGCTGTGCGGTTTACGATTGGTGCAAAGCATGAAACTATACAAGGAGATAATTGAAGCGTTGCTGGATCTATTGAAAAGTTATCAGAAAACTAGATAATTGAGAAGTAATGAAAATAATAGTTGCTGCAAGAAAAATTGGATTTAATGTTTCATCAGAATTGATCAACAAAAATCAACATACTCAATAAAAAAAAAAATCAGCATCTACAGACTTCTTTTTAGAGTTAGACATACATTCAGCCAATAAATGGTGTGATGATGAAGTAAAATGGCAGAACAAAACTGATTTAGCTTTATATAACACAGTAAAATTTCGAAACATTTCGAACATTGCTATGTCCATCATCACCAAAATAAAATCTTATCCATATAAAAAAATAAAATTTTATTTTTACTGATGATGGACTTAGCCAAGTCCGAAACGTTTAGAAATTTTACTGTTTTAAATAAGGCTATACTGTTTTTAATAAAAAAGTCGGTTTAATGGTGTGGTTTGGAAAGCCATAAATCTATTCTAATTACAACTGTTTTTAAACAGTTTTCATTAGCCCTGAAATTTTGAGAGCTTGAGGTTACTTATAAACAATAAGTTAGTTACTAGGAAATAAATAAGTCTTTTTACGTTAAATTGAAATGCTTTTTTACGTTAGCTCATACACTAAGATTCGATCTAGGCTTGTATTGTACAAGGTTTATGTCAGATACCATAAGCAACCTCTTTGAGAAATAACGCCGATTAGGCTATTATTTACGCCGTGCGCTTTGAACCATTGACAGAGTGAATATTTTGTTTTCATAAACTAATCAGAGGCAGCCAAAAATTTTGTTTCATAATGCATTTACTATCTTTGCAGCGAACACTTCCAGCACTCCAAATGATGCAAGTGTTACATATGGAGTAGTCAACAAGGCTCAAAAGAAGAAAGCAGCAGCCAAACGTAGGTGTAGCATGATTTATCGCGTAGATTACCGGCACTTAAAACTAGCATTTATACTTTAAAATGTTTCATGGAGGGACGCTTGCGCAACCGTGACCAGACAAATTCGTAATGCGGCAGAAATTATGCCTAAAACTCAGGAAAAATTTAAGGTTCTTTTCGTTTTGGGATGGACTTTGCCTCCAAATTCGAATGAAGACCAAAATAAATAAATAAAAAATAAAAAAGGTCTCCACCCAATTTAGTATTATTTTCAGCCGGTATTTGGAGATAATTTGGCACTATCAGTTACTTTTTTGCGTAAGCGTCCAGACGCTTTTTTTAGTGTGTGCGCTGAATTCTCGTTAGGGGAGACGCTAAAATCTCAATGAGGGGACGCTAACTTTTGATGGGGGAACGCCTCGCTTCTACAATTTAAATACTGCTTAAAACAACTAAATCGTTAGTTTAATTGGTATTTACTATCAATTAAGCATTTGTATTTGTTATCTTTGCAACGAACAATTTTAACACTCCAAGTGATGCTGGTGTTACATATGGAGCTGTTAACAAGTCTCAGAAAAAGAGAGCAGCAGCTAAACGTGTGTGCAGCATGCTTAAAACTATCAAGTCTTTTCATAAAATGTTGTGTTTGATTAAGCATTAGTATCACTTATACTCTAATCGTTTATGTGCTATCTGGCCTAAACGATACCAGCGCGGAAGCCTAGGAAAGAGCCACCAGAACGGCGACTACTTAAAACAAGCAATGCGAAAAAGCTGTCTTTCCAATCAAATCTGCAGCCTTAGAATTACCGATCCACTGCTCTACCAACTTCAAAACACCACAAATAAACGTCAAACAATCACAATTAAACGTCAAAACATCACAATTGAATTGTTATTATCATCATAAAACAAGCAATTTGCTGCGTTAAAATAGCCAAAATTAAGCATGCGAGGAAACGTCTTTCTAAAGCAGTGGTAGAGCAGTGGATCGGTATTCCAAAAGCTGCAGGTTTGATTGGGAAGATAGTTTTTTCGCATTGCTTGTTTTAAGTAGTCGCCGTTTTGGTGGCTCTTCCCTAGGCTTCCGCGCTGGTATCGTTTAGGCTAGATTGCACGTAAACGATTAAACATTAAAACTCTGGCCCGCAAACGTCAAAACCTTACATTTAAATTATTATTAAAATTATGCTCTAGTTAGGGTCTTTTGTGACGTCGTAGTACCATTACAAGTACAAACCACATTACTGAAAAGATTTTTGTGTGTGGGTGTGAGTATAAGCCTGTAATTATAATATGGCAGTTATAAAATTTTGATTGCTTACTACAGTATTACCATAGACACACATATTAAAAGGGAGGCATTTGCGCTAGGACTCCTCAAAAAGAGAGCTTCCACCAAACGGTTTTCAATCAAGAAAAAATATCATTAAAATCGCGAAGTTTTTTTGAAAAAGCTGTTTTTTTTGTTTAGTTTTAAAATTTATTGATCGCTTATAACTTAAAACGACAGGGCATATCAAGTTAAGATTAGGACGCATTAAGATTAGGACGCATTTAACGCATAAAAGGCATTATTTAGAAACGACTGGGCATGGGAATATATTAAAGCTTCCCGCATGCCAAATTTTTGTGTTTTTGAGTGATCACGCCATTACAATTTTAATGACCCAAAACCGGAAAAATGTCTAACTTTAAAGGATGCTTAGCGCCATAAGCATCAAAATTGTCAAAAATAGTTTTCATTGAATAGACACACAATGAGTCATCTTTGGTAGTTTATTTTATTCCAACCATTAATATGTTCTTTTAAGTACATTGTCGACTGCTAAATCCAATAAAATCCAAACTTTAATCACTAAAGATATAGATATAATTTTTGGTGGTTGTCTGAAATTGAGAGAGTATCGGTACAACCGTACTCTTGGGGATTTTCGAAATGGGCCCATGAAATTTGAGATATTGAGCTTCACAGCTGCGATATTAAGGAGGGATTAAACTTTTCCAGATTTAAAAGTTCCACATTGGAAAATTCCCACACATTGTGCAATGATCCCCATAGGATATTAGGCCGTGGTGTGCTATACGAAATTTGTGTTGTATCGTGATTTCGTAGCAACCATCTTGGAAATACCTGAAAATGGAAACAGCGTAACCAAGGTGGGGGTAGGGTGACTATAGACCCATTCTCTCCACTGGCCTGTCGACCAAAATGCACTAAAACAAAAATATCACGTTTTTTTCATTTCTGTGTCAGCCTGCAGTGATTTGGACTCGAAAGTGATTTTATAAAGCCCCTTTCGAAGCGTTTACTATGTGGGCTAATATTAGTCATAAATAAAGCTTACAAATAGTAAGAACTTTGAAAATGGCTAAAAGAAAGAAATCAAATTTGATTGTTTGATGCAAAATGCATAACGTCGACTTCGTACCGGTATTTAATTTAGCTAATTACTAATTACTTTTTTATCCAAATTTTAAACCGGGCTATTTGTCCTGCGCATTTTTTACGGGATAAAGGTTGTGGCAATCCTTAACCAATATGTAAAATTTGTGTTCAATGAAACTTTACAAAAAATTAGATTTGATTTGATGATATTGCCACTGAGACTTTGGGCCAAGTTTTGATAAAATGACGTCATAGGCGGTTTAAATGTAGCAGTAAAAATTTGTTTTTCAAAGTTTAAACTTAAATTATACGATGACTAGGTAAAGTGATTAGGTCACAAAAACTCTAACGACCTCATTTGAACGAGGACTGAGTGAAAAGTCGATTGAAATATCTTAAGTTGGAACAGTGGAATTAGATTGGCGTTAACTCAATCATTTTTGACCCTGCCGTTTTAGAAATGTTCTACCTCAAACACCACGTAGGTTCCTCTTAATGCGCGTTTGGTTACAGTGTAAAGTACACCAAAAATTTTTAAAGCAATAAGTTTAGAGCTAATGCCGATATCATGTTAATGACGTCATCTTAGTGAGCCAGAGCCAATTTGGTTAACATGACTTTATTATTCAATGAGGAACAGGCTGTTAAACTTTTTTGATGTAGACTTTAGGAATTGCAGCGTTTTGATCCAGTAAAAAAGAGTGCATATACTGCAAGCTTTCTGCAACAAACAGCCATTAAATTTGCAAAAAGAGCCACAGAGCCACGCTAACTTCAATCCAATTTTCAAAACTATAGGCAGTTTTGCCAGATCTAAAAAAGCCGTTTTGCTTTCCTAGAGGGGAAATACGGTACTGGTTAGACAAAAAAATTGATTAAGTTAGAAACGATGTAATAATACCCACTCAAAAAGCACTGCAAAATATACAGGTTTTAATCTTCAGCTCTTCCGGAAATCAATTACGTACAGTATATCTAAAAGGCATCTCCTGGCCCCATTTGCCATGCTTTTAGTTCCTGACCAAGCAAAAAGGAATTAGCTGTAAGCAGTTGTAATAGAGATTACATAATTTCGATAAGCATCTTTGTTTTCGGCGTAGATTTAAATAAGTAAATTGATAAAATAGGCTACTGTATGAATAAAAATACAGAAATGAAGGTGTGCTATGTACTGCTTTGCCATGGGATTATGCGGGATCACGTCAATTGACCGTGAACAAATTAACCGGCGACAATTGGTTTTGATCAACTGACCGGCAACAAATTGGCCGGCGACACAAACCAATCGGCAACAAATTAGCCGGCGACACAAATCAACCGCTATACACAAATCAACCGCTTGTTGTTTCTAACCAAAGTTTTTGCTAAAATCCAAATTTTCTGCTTCAAAACAAACGAAAAAAAGAATTCTATATTTACAAATCAAATGAACATTTAACAGTTATAGTTAAAGCCAAAACTTCATCACATCCAGTGAAAAACGAAGGAGCTGTAATCCCTCCGCAATGCATAGATGTGTGGCTTGACTGACTCGACTGAGAATCAAACTTTCGACTTGTTGTTATGATGATCGTTCTTCAGTGTTGGCTTACTTTGCCTAATTCGAATGTCACCTTTGACAACTCCGCATTGAATTTTTAGGCATTTTTAAGCATTTACAGGCATTTACACGCATTTGTTTACAGGCATTTACAGTTAGGTAAAGGCATTTCTTTAAAGCTGAACTGACTTTTAATTTACGTAACTTTAAAGCTGAACTGATTTTAAGGCCTGATTTTAAGGTCTGTAAATGGCACATGTTATCTCTTAGAAAAAAGTCTGAAAATGGAAGATGTTATTTCTGAGAGACGGAAGAAAAAATTAGTTTACAACCGTTACATTTTCTGGAGAGATGGACAAAGCTCAGACGGGAAAATTTATAGAATTTATAGAATCATATGGAAATTTATAGAAGCTTTGAGGAAAATGCAGAACATAAACAAAAACAAGATTGAGGCACTTTGTGCCCAAGGGCCGCCTGCCAAAAGGAGAAAATATAAGGATCTGGATGCGCGACTTAAAACCATCGTTGAAGATTTTGCAAACCGTGACATATTAGATTTTCTCAGAGGCATCGCCCACAACCTACAATTTGTGCAATAAACTTCCTTATTTGTCAAATAACAGTTAATGTAAATTTTAGTGCCCTTAATTATGTAGTGCTATACGTGTTGTTTTTTTAAGTCTTTTTGTTCATTTAAACAAACGGTCAATTTAGCACGGTTAATTTACCTCCCGGTCAATTTTGATTCGGGTTAGTTGGTTTAAGGTAAATTTACGTCACGGTCAGTTGGACCCGGTTAACATGTTCGCGGTCAATTGCGCCCGGTTAATTGTCGTGGAATCGGATTATACAAACGAAAAAAAGAACGCGTAGCTGTCTCAAAATAGTTTGCATGCAGTATAAAGCACACGCAATTGGGAAGAAATCGATTGGGAAAAGGAAGTCCCGACTGTTTGTGAGTTACAAACAAAAAGCAATAAGAATTGATTATTTTCGGAAAAAATTTGGTTAACTTTGTAACCGGCGGACATGCAAGCCATTTTATAACATTTAGATAAAAACATGCCAGGAGGGAACAAAAATGTATCGGAAAGAAGGTAGCGCCACTATGGCCCTATTTAGTGGCGATCGTGAGATGACGATGCCTTGTAATTTTTATTCAAATTTAAATACTGCGTACATCAAAAGTTTTTATAACAAGTAGAGCGACGTTACTGCCCTTATTGAGATACTGGAATGATGTCTTTTTAGTTTTTTTTTTTTAAGTTTGGGTTTTTGAATTGATTTTATAAAGTACAATCATTGCAGTGTTAGAATTTAAAAGTGTGTTATCCTTTTTTCAAAACCCTTAGGTATAGCATGATACACACAAAATACTCCAATACTCACCACCTAATGTTACTTTTTGCTCCTAATTATGGAAAATAACTTTTGTTACTGTTGTTACTTTTTTATGCAAGTTATGGAAAACGCAATAAAAAAAAAAGTCAAGCCAATTTATGACACAACCAATAGAAGAAATTATGCATAATAAAAAAAGGAACTAAAATTTTCCGCACTCAAGGGGATACGAAACTACCTTTTACGCACAAACAGTGGAAATTAAACAACTGTGACATCATGATTGAAGCAACCGATGACGCTATTGCGAAAAACTAAAAATTTACTTTGAAACGTGGATAATTTATGCTAATTTTGATCGATTATTGTAAATCAGGCTGGTATTAGATCATCTTAATGACGTCATTACAAAAAACGTCATCAATTTGCAACGGGGTTGATGAACATTATCTTAAACCGCTGGAATGACTTTCGAACCATATAAGCTTCTACATGTTTACTTCGTTTGTAAAAATGTGCTGAAAATTTGCGTGATTTAGCTCAATTGCCACATCCGTCCCAAAATCCAGACAAAGTTTTCGCTAAATTTTTGCAGAGTTTTTTAAAGTTTACTTCAACACTTCAATTATAGCTTACTTCAATTGAAAGTTAAAATAAATGTTTTAGACCATCCTCAAAAAGCACCGTAGATAACGATATTTGAATAATATTACAAAACTTGGGGTTGTTGAAAAATAAACTAAGCTGAGAGTGTCGTCATAATTCTATGATGTCACAATTTCGTGCTGCGATGAATCATTGATCCAAAAATATCTTTTCAAAATTGTATCGAAGCTTCCAAGTGACTCGGACCAAAAGCTACAAGAAAATTATAAATTGTAAATGTTTTTGGCAAAGTGACGTAAAATGACGTCATGTGGTGACAATGTGCTCACTAGTACGAATAAGGAATTGTGATTTTGATTCAGTATTTCAAAAACCACAATTACTCCAATTTTCAGGTGTTTTCAAGATGGGTGCGACAAAAATTCGTTTTTAAACACATTTTTGACGTGCATAACCCGGCCTATTAGTGCAGCTTTCTTTATGACATTTAGCAGCTTAGCTACGGCTTTAACCAAATTTTGAAAATTTGGTAGGCAAACTTAAGCCCCAAGTACATTTCAAGCTATATACCAAAGATGATTGGCTGCAAATGCTTTTAACAACGATACCAAATTTAACTTTATTACCGTTGTTGTATTTGAAGTTAATTAAGATTAGAAATCGTTAATAAGTTTTTAACCGGCCAGTTGGTCAAGCGATAACCCGTATGTCTATGGAGCGGTAGATCCGAAGTTCAAATCTCGGACCGTTCAAATCGAACACAGAGTAGCAAGCGGCTTGCCACCGCTGCAATACTTCTTCGAAAGGAGCTGTGTTGCCCGGGCGCAGCAATGCAGAGTTGGACCCCGCCAACTCGTTACAGGCTTCGGCGTAATACAGCGAGTATAATGAAAGATTTGATTTGATTTAAATAAATTTTTATTTTATGTTTTCATTTACCTAGCATTAAGGTAATTTATTTAAATTAAGCAGTAGAGAAACAAACAGCAAAAATTATTTCGCTTTAAAAACATTTTCAGGTTGAAACACTGATTTGAACTTTACTTTTTGCTATGCTTGTTTACTATTTAAGTTATCGGTATACTAACTACATTGATGCAAACCATATCTTTTAAATCAGATATTGCAATATTTGGCTAGTCTATTATTGTGTTATAGTGGTATTGTACCAACTGTAATTTGAGCCTTTATTGACAAGAAAACTTTTTGTATATTTTTATCATAATTTCAGCAACCGTGAAAGAAGAAAAACAAAACGAAATTTATGTTTCTTCAGACCAAGGTAAAATATGAAATTTAAGGTAAGTAGTAGACTGTTTTGTTCAGCTTTTGTTATAAATCAGCGCTGAAATTAAGAAAAAATTGCATTAAAATAGACAGTTGGTTATTATGACATTAGATGCTGCATTTTTCGAAAAATACCCGCACAAAGTCGACTTCTATAATTAAAAACCACCGCATTCAAGGCTACTCATTTTAAAAAAAGTAAAAGTGTTAGCTCCGATGTAACTGAAAGCAATGCAAAAACAACGCATATTGGCAGGTTACGCAGAATCCTATTCTTTTCTGAAGCATATTTTGCACCCAGATTGATTTTTTTTCATTTTTATTAAACTTTGGTTTTGATCCAAGGGGGTTGCAGTGGCCAAAAGAAGCATAAAAAGCACATATGCTATTGAATTATACGAGGAACTGGCTCCGAAAATTGATTTTATTCCAACATTGACAAATCCCCATTAAAAAGTGGAGATCTTTATCTGCAAAAAATGAAATATATTTAGCTTTTTTTTAAGCATAAATTGTATGGCATGAATCAACATTTACTTGCTTCAGTACTATAAAACATTACACATACGCTGGGTCGTAAACCATGTTGCTGTCTGCATTGCAACAAAGCCATTAACCTAATGTTGCAAGAGATACAGCCTTGTTCAAATAGTTGATGAGATTTGACAATGCTGAGATGCATGCGAAGAGATCGAGCACTTTGAACATCAATGATGTTCTTAAATTAGAGAAGTTTTTAATTTTCAAGTCATAAAATATTTAATACTAGCAAACGAACAACTTATACTATGCATTTTATTGGTTTCTACTACTTGTTCATGTTAGTGTGCCCGCAAATCTTTTCTAGGACGTAACACGTTTCTATCATAAATACATCCACAGAAAGTTTAGTGTTTTTGATTTGCATCCTTAGTTATACTCCTATAAATAGATTTGTCCAATCGGTAACCAATGTTAGATAATTTGATTTTGTAAGTGTATTTCAAGCATCATGCACTTATTTCATCTCTCACAAATAGACCATTTTTACTGCCATTGAGTAACTGCTAAAAAATCTTATACTTTGTTTTTAGTTCAAAATTATGTACGTATTAATTTAGAAAAGAACCACATAGTTTCTGCCAGCCTGGGGTAAGAAATATAAAATTGAATTTGTCCGTTTTTACGTTCCTGAAGGGATGCATGGGTACTTAAGTGTTAAAAGAAAACAGTAGGCAAAACCAACTGGGTGTCAAAGATCAGTGCAGTAGTACTGAAGCGGATTGGTGTTAGCTTCATCCTTCTTGACCCAATCGTTCTAGAAATGTTTTGCTTCCTACGAATTGTTATTTTCACAACTTTGTTTAACTATACTGACAATTTTAGTTGCAATTGTCGGTCATAGCCTTAAGCCATTTAGCAGCATGCTATGCGTGCTGAATACGTTGAACAAAATCAACTAATCAGCTTCTGGAAATATGATGGAGAGTATCGGTAAAGTTTCGGTTCAGTGCTGCCCTCTAAAATCGTCAGTGTGCCAAATAAAGTTGTTGAAACCGATGATTTGTTAAAAGTGAATTGCTTCTTTGATTCTTAAATGACATAGGCAGCGAACAAGAAAAGCCACAACAATAAAACGTTTTGTTCATCGCACGTATTTTTAGTGTAATTCTAATTATTGAAATTAGTTTAAACTCGCCTATCTCGTATAAGGTTGGACAGTATTATCGTGTGGTAACTTGTTGAGCTGAAGAGAGGGAGAATAAAAGAAATCAGTGCTTCACTACAAAGCCTTGACCAACGTACTGATTGCGCGATCTATGCTGCTGGTCGTAATCTAGCTGCGTAGATTAGGGTTTCTCCAAAAACACGGATTTCTCAAATTTGGCTTACACTTGGTCCAAATTTTCATTTTAATTCAAAAACAACTATATTATTTTTTATTTTTATTGATATCATCCACTCTTCTTACGTAGAATATCCGTCTCACATAGCGTACAAGGCAATTCAATAACAAGTTAGGCTACTCAGATTCGTCCTTATCGCAATTTCACTATGATACATCTTTGTTACTCTGAGAACATCTTTATTTTGAAATAAAAGACAAAAAAAATACTGGTCCATAGTTTGTTAATAATGCATTGTTCTAAAAATTTTCGTGTTTCATTACAGGTACTATTGCTTCATCAATGGATAACGCTGATGCTGCTTATGGTGTCGTAAATCGATCGGAAAAAAAGAAAACAAAGTTACAAGGTACCCTTCCTTTGTTTTGGTTAAAATTTAACTTGTTATTTTCGAGTACCTGTCAGTATTTTAAAATTTTCTTAGGTGTATTGTAATTCCTGTGTTGGTAAATTTTCCTCGACTTCTTTTCTTGAATATATCCTCACTAATTGGCAGAGTTAAAGGTCTATTGACTGAAATTAATGGATACCCTCTCCCAAAAGGGTTTGACTGGACGATTTGAATAGGCTAAATTAGTGAAAAGCTATGTGTTATATGTTGACGTCGTAATCTAACGGATGTGGTGGCGTGCTGATTTGGTAGCTTAGCAGTTAATTATTTACGGGGTGATGGGGGTCTTTTAATAATGCTGTGTTTATTTTTGGTGATGAGTTAGGTAGACTCGTACAATTGTATCAAGCTGCTCAATATGGTACAGCGGTCATTTGAGGGTTATTAGGCCTACCTAGCTAGCCTAGTTGATAAGGGGATATTCCTTAAAACAGCAGTTGAGCAAGAGCAAGCTGCTGTTTTTGTATGTAGATTATCATAATATACATGTAAAGGCAATTTATTTTTTTAAACTAAGTTTCAAACACCTATTTCTTACTAACTGGCAAGTTAGAAACCTGTCGTCTTGAGAAATTGATTTTACGAATTAGAATAAGCAAATATAACTTTACATGCGTATAAACCAGGAACTTGCGTCAGTCTAATCATAGCTTCCGTTTTAGGGTTCTACTTGCAAGTCTTTTGTTTAGCTGGACCACCACAATGGCATAATGATGCTTACTTTGCATGCTTTGGTCTGCTAAAAATGCTGTCTTCTATACACTACTGCGGCTCTGGTTTTATTTTATCGCTTAGAATTTTAATTTAAAGTATTGCCTTTTATTTCGGAAAATTAAAGGCCCCAAATTTTATGTCTTCACTCAACAATAAGCAAAGCTTTTCAATTTTTTTGATCATTTACTGAAATGGCTTAATTTTTTATGATTATTTACTGAAAGTTTAGATCAAAAACATGCAACTAAAATAAAATAGCGACAGCTGCCAGTGTGCCAAGACTTTTATAAAATATTTTAAAACCATTTATAGAAGTAGCGTTTTTATTGTTTTTTTCCCTGTGTGCAACAGCAATTAATTAACTTGAAAATTATGAAATCAGAACAAAAGCTTATTGAAAAGTCTGGCCAAAGTTTTCCCAGTTCTGGCCAGAAACGAAGTAAAAACTAAATTTTGGTGCATCTTTACTGCAGGTATACGAACGATACCTTACCAGTACGGTCAAACATAGACGTTTAAAAATACTACAAATAAGTGAATTAATCTCAGCGGTTGGATTTTTTGCCCCCCATATGGCTGTTTGTTATCAAGCATACAGTATTAGTTCTATGTGTTATTACTGTATTATTATTAGTAAATATGCTGTGACTGTGAAAAGCTTTTGGTGTTACTGTTCTATTTTTTCGAAACAAGGTTCCCTATTTTTAAAATCTTTTTCGCAGATTTAAAAAAAATTTTCTTTGTAGATTATATTTTTTGATTACAACTTTGTACCTCTGGTCGCAAATTATACCACAGCTTCGCTAATGCAGCGGAGAAGTAATGGAAGAAAAGTTTGACAAAAATTGTTTCGTATTTATTATTTAAATTTTTTTCATCATATGGCTTTTGTAATTTTAAAACTTTGATACACAAATAAAATGTGAAAAAATAAAATCAATTTGATTGTTGGATGATTTGATTGTTGGATGATTAGGTTCGAAATTTTGATATCAAAAAAAACCCCAAAAACTGGTATTGGACTGGATTTTAATCCAAGAACATAGCAAATTTAGTCATCTTGGCTACCAGTCAAAAACTTTCATGTTCCCTAACACTAATTTGTAAATACATTATCCTTACAGTCGTTTAAATTTTAAATTTTGCATTTTTGAATAGTATTGTTACCGCCCAAATTAACGTGAAGTACTGTGGTAAAAGTGATGGTTCTACGAAAGTACAGCAATACTTGTTATTGAAAAGATATGTAGTACCAGTACGGTGGAGTGTGAGGCTTTCATTGGTTATACCTCTACAGTAATTATGTAGAATTGTTTTCGGTTTACTTTTGCTAGCAATTGATGGCAATTAGCTATCGTTACTGCTAATAACTATTGTTTGATAAAGCTAATTGGCGGTATTTGTTTCCACCAGAAAAACTTCAGCTATATGGTTTGAGTAGCACCTTGGTAATTTCTCCAGACAAAGTGTACAATACCAAAGCTTCTTTCAATTTTACTGTATAGTTTGGTATACCAAGTGCACTACTTCATCAGCACTTTTATTAATGTTGTCTAGTTTATTCCAATTCTCTCTTTTTAATAGGCAAAAAGGCAAATACCAATGTTCGATCATCAATTGCTGAAACTTCAAAAGATGTGTACGGAAAGGTGGATCTAAACAAGAAAAGTAATAAAGAATTCCTACATTGTACGATTACTATTTGAGAGGGTTAAATCTGCAGATTGTTTTGGAAGTCCTCAATTGTGGTCATGCAATTTTAATTGCTGCTTGTGGTTGTGAAAGTTTTGAATTATAAGTCCGCTAATCTACTTGAATAAAAAATCCATCCCATTTAAATTGCGATATTCCGGAAACACCTCGGTTCTTCTTTAACGCATGCTTCACTGTAACAAAAAAAAGATCAAACTTAAACTCCAAAAGGGTTTGAAGTGTTTTAGTTGAATAAAAACTTTGAGTTGCTTTACCACCTACTCTGTAGAAGCTTGCGCAACTGCATTATTGCATAATTAATTAATTATGTAATTTGTGCGTAAAAAGCGGAATACAGTATTATTGAAATCAGCATTATATTTAAAAACAGCTTCGCTAAAACATATTGTTGGAAAAAGTTTCAGGCGTAAATTAAGAATTGCGCAGTTTTGGAATTTCGTTGCGGACTTCGAAGATTAGGCAATTACAAAATTACATACGGATTGCTTTACAATCTGATAGCGAATTAAAGAACTGTTATATTCAATTGCGGTGCGGACAAACCAATGTGTGAAACAGTTGCAGAATTGTGAATTTGAAAGAAGAATAATATTGCTGGGCCTAGTGCTGAATACTATCACTCAAAATGACGTTACGCCTCATACTAACTCATCATCCGGTTGGTTATAGCGTTAGCTGCAAATGAAACCCAAACTTATTCCTGCACCATTAAAAGCGTGGGCTACTTTAACACCCAAATCACTCTGCCATCATAGCTCGCTAATGATTTGTTACGTTAAAAAATACAGTAAGTGGTGAAGCGCTTAAGCCAATTGAGATTAGCTTTCAAAATTTTTTGGGTACTGAAATACATGTAAAAAACGAAAAAAATTGGGAAAATTAAATAACCATTAATCAAACTGTTTTTAAAAAAGCAACCAAATGACGTAATCACGCATATAAGCAACTTCATTGTTCCAAATTAAGTGCTTTTGTAATTTCTAATTTTAAGATAAACTATATTTCATGTGCAAAATTAAAGCTAACAATCACGTATGTAAAATAGTGGGTTATTTTTGCTGTGCTATACGAAATGGTGATAATGCCATTAACTTTTAAAAACTTTTAAAATTAGAGGTCATAGCGAGCGCGTTTGTTAATTGTATACCGGCTCTGTGAGAAAACACCGCCCGTAGCGTCATACTCTGACTGTTGGACAACATGCACTCCCTTTATTGCGATAACTTCTTTGTGGTTGGAGGATACCGCCTCGCTTAAGAGTTTGCCAGTAATGTAATCCGATGTTCCTGTGGTGTTCTTCGAATTCTTTTCCACTGAATTTGCTGCTTGTTCGAGGCCACCAAGCAGAAATAATCATCGTACAGCGTCTTACCCAAGGACGCAACAACGTGACTAGGGTGCGAATTGAACCGAGATCATGTGATCAAAGTCGTCGTAAAAGCAAAGCTTTGACATCTTGGCCACGTTGCCGACAAAATAATAAAAAAAACTAGAATAGTAGATTCAAACCAAATTTATCGTTTGTGACTATATGCTCAGCACTTCTTTAACATATCTGACTATTTTCAGACAAAAAGAAATTAAAGAGTGGTGCATCTGTAAGTAAAATTTAACAGGTTTAATTGATTTACGATTCTTTATCCTAGTGCCACGAGTAAGCGACAGTGGCGCTATACTTAGGATAAATTTGAATCCGCTTAAAAGTTGACCATTTTCCAAGTTTCTCGGTTGTTCGAAGCCATCAAGTAGAAATAACCATTGTAAGCCGTTTTATGCAAGGACGCAACAGTGTGTATAACCAGGGTGCGGGTTAAACACAGATTTTGTGATCAAGATATGTGTACAAGTTTGAAACCCTGGCGTTTATTTTTGTTACATTTATGTGAGATATGACGTTCTACCCTCGATACAACGCTTTAGGTTCTTAATGTTTCGTATACATATCATTTGCATGAGACTTAAAAAGTATATTCGAGTATGATTTTAACCATACACTTAAACAAACAGGATACGTCAGGTTGACTTTTTCAGTTTTAAAAAGGAATTCTGTTTCCTTTGTTGGAAAATCTTTGCTGCAATTGGGATAATTTTTCTAGGTTTGGCATTATGATTTACTAGTAAGATCTACGTGCTTTCTTGGTCTTTTCACAAATTGATGGCAGCTGTTGACGATAGCTTGCTGTGCATTGTTTTAGTAGATAAGCAAGCCACTACTTGGAGAGGTGCAAATTTTATTCTGATTTTACCCATTTTAAACTCTCCTTTAGCATTACAAGTTTTAAAATTTGAAACAACTTAAATTCAGTTACGTAGTTGCAAATATTAGTTTTTCAACGTTATAATTGGGTTTTATTGCTTAAAGTAACCTAATAGTGTAATTAATTTCAACTTTTAATGATGCTCATTCACTAATCAGTATGTTATTTTTGAAACTTTTTAGAACGATGCCGACAACAAAGCTTAAATGCAATTGCTGCTTTGCAATGTCAAGTTAGCCGTAAATTTTTTCAAAAACTACCATATGCCATCATTGACGATTGTTTGTGTGGTTTTATGAGCAAAGTAAATCCTATTGTGTCCTTGCCATTAACGTTTACTTGACTACTGCTGCTGAACTTGATTACTTGAAGGAGGAATGACTCAAATACATTTTGCACTGTACGTATATAATTCATTGCTTGAGATTACTTTAGGCCGATCTTTTTTTGTGTTAGTGAAGTTGTAGGATTTTATAAACTGTGCTAATTTGGTCAATTATGTTGATGACAGCGTCAATCTTGAACCTGCTTTTCGAGCAATGGATACGTACATCAAAATAGATCGCTGAAATACTACACATTGAAAAAGCACGTAACTTTGCATATGCATTTTTATCGCTTACTTCTTAAAAACAGAATAACCTTAAGTTGATGTTGAAAATATCAAAAATATAATTTTGGAAATGTGTTAAACCGATGTCTACCCATAACTGCATATTTTGGTGTTTCTCCATTTTAAAAAAAATTTATTTTACAAACCGCGTTCCGTCTCTGGAACTTTTTTCTGGAGTATCTGCACATAACTACTTTGTTAACAATTTGACAATCAATTTATATTACAAACCCACAAGTATAACAACATATTTGTTTGAAATTTATTCGATATTACGATATTTATTCGGCAAGGCTGCATGTAGTCAAGTGATATTTATTCGAGGGGCGTAACAGCGCTTTTTCATTCATCAGCAACTTTCGATACTGTTTACATGTTAAGATATATTTTTCACTCCATTTGAATTTTATCAAAATTGATGTTTGACAATGACGAATTAGGTTTAGGCTAATGTCAAAACGTCAAAAACGCTTAAGCACTTGATAGAATTGATTATCTCATCACTTAACACAAACAGTGCTGAGAATTACTGATAATGAAACAAAATTACTGATCAGACTTAAAGATCTCACGGTTTGCTTACAGCTGCATTTTTTTATGTTTGTGTTGTAATCATGTGCTGTATTTGCAGCAATGAATACACAAATTGACTTGTTCAGCTCTATGAACTTATCCACTTCCAAAAGTACTTTTTTACTCGCAACAACGTCAAGAATGACGCCATTTGTTTTATTTCATCATAAGGTTTCAAAAAAGAAAGCAATTACTTCTTTTGGGATATTGAATTGACATCTGATTTTTCATTCACAAAAGATAGAGCTCACGGTGCTGAATAACAAACTTTCATTTGTTAAAATGAAATGTAAAATGATATTATAACCCATCTCTTATTTCTTCTATTAGACCTGCAATGCTGCAGTGCTAACACTTGCCATGACTTTTTCGATTAAGTGTTATTTTATTGTTTGGCTTAACAGACAAACAGTTTTGCGTTATTGCTTGTTTTTGACGTTATAATCAATTTAGCCCTATTTTATATGAGAGAACCAAACTGACTGTTAGTCAAATACATTCAGAAAACATGAGGAAAAGCCCTAAATAAAAGCTTATCAAGCTACATCAAGCTTTGTGCAACGTAAACGAAATGACGTGAACAAAAAGTTTCATCGTTTTTGATTTAAACTACGCATACATCACTTTTCAATTTAGACATTTTGTGATTCTTAAACCAACCTAAACGTTAAAATTAAAATGCTAATGAGGTCATTTAAAATGGCATTGTTTTTGCTGAAAACAATAAGTAGTCTTGACATCAATATAATGACGCCTGCAACTTAATTTATGTTTAAAAGTTTGGATGAAAGTCAATCCACTTGCCGAATTTGGTACTCTCATTGCTTCTAGTGAAAAGTGTAAGCAGGGTAATACGTTTTCCTTTCCACGTAAAGTCAGTGTTGTACAATCAATCCGTGTTAAATGGGGTCAGTTTAGATATATTGCTGTTTATTTGTTTAAAAGTGTTTATTTGTGTATGAACTTTACATGTTTGATTGCATGATGCACTTGTATCCTTAACTGTGTACCGGTATGCCTTAATGCTATGTATTTTGTCAACATTGCTCTAACCATGATCGGCAATTACCGTACCGTAAATTACTGCTCGCAAATTATTACTGTTTTTTGTGGTTTTCAACACTTAATGCCCACTGTTTAGTCCAGGGTATTTCAAATACTTTATAAACTCAAAGAAAAATTGAAATTTACTTCTGCAACTTTCTAAGTTCAAGTGTTGATTACATTAAAAAAATGTCTACATTTAATGTCCACTCTTTAGTCTAAGGTACTTCAAATACTTCAAAAACTAAAAGATAAATTCAAATTTACTTTTGCAACTTTTTAAGTTTAAGTGTTGATTACATTTTGAAAATGAGAAATCCTCACAATCTGTTGACTAAACTTTGTCCTGAGTTAAACAAACGATTCGTTGTTGACCAAATTTTGGGTTGAAACTACTCACTTTAGCAGCTTTCCAAGAGACTTTTTTTTTAAATCAAACTGTTTATGCTCTAGAAGCTTTTTTTATGTAAATGTATTTACATTTGCCAAGAAGAATTTTCAGCATGAAGAGAAAAGGATTCTGCCCTGGGAATACTACTTGACTAATATCAAACGAAAAGCTTTGAAAACAGGGACATTCTGATTAAAGCAATTCTAAATTTCTTTACTATTAATCTAAATAAAAATAAATAAAATACTAATAAATATAAAATACATAGAAAAAGAAAAAAAAACAACAGATTGAGGCAATTTGTAAAAGTAAAAGCAAAGCCAGCACGTAATCTAACGTTTCGTAAGATTTTTTAAGGTCCGTTAAATTTTAAAGACTAATGATTAACCTGAGATTAATTTGATGACTAATTAGCTATAGCGAAGGTACGCTGTGTTGGCTGTCGCCATATTTTTGTTTTCGAGTGTTTGTGTTTTGCGCCGCTGACTGTGAAGGCTCAATTTTCGCTAAGTGCAATTTCGTAAGCGTATGAGCGTAATCTTTGTTAATTTTGACTAAAAATAGGTGTTCCCGGCGTGCTATTTTAATACAGTAAATTAGTCAAAATGAACGGTTACGCTAATACGCTTAGGATTGTAGGCCAAGAGTAAACCGGACACTGATGTTGAAATCTTAGCTGGCGAAATAATCAATTGTACAAAAAATGATTTCTTTGACATTGCATTACTTACTTTGAAAAACTTTCATTTTGCAAGTTCTTGCAGTTTTAGGTTTGCTTTCAGAGCGTTTACGCAGTCGTACTACTTTTTGTGATTACGTTACGCATATTTTTATTTTTTGTGTTGTATAACCGAAGAAAACATGTCATGAATTCGCTAACATCTTGATTTGATGATTGATGTGGGGCTATGTTGAACACTGTTCACATCAGCCTAATAGTTTTCAAAGTATTTTTGTCCTAATTTACCCTTGCAAAACCAAAAGGGCATTGATACTCTGAGAATGTTCGTATTGCTTTGAACACGTGCTGAAAAAAATTCCAAGGAAAATATTTCGTGAGACTCATTTTTGTCGTCTCAGAAAAAAGAAACAGACTTTGCAATAGCGAGTCGCCTCGTTTCAAAATGAACAATATCTGTAATTTTGATTACATTTTAACCTAGACATGATTAAGCAAAGTGCAAAGCAAAGCTGAATTTTTGAGGTTGGCATAAGAAACATTTCAAGTAGAAACATATTGATATTACATTGAATTAATATTTTAGCTCTTTGAGCGCTACAGCCAATTTTTTTCCTAAAATACAAATCTAACAAAGATCATTTGTCCACAGTTTCCATCCAATAAATTGAAAACGATCGATTCTGTACAGTCCTGATTGCAATGTTTTTGTAAAGGAAAATATGAAATCAATCTTTTAAATTTTTTTGGTGTTGAAAATAGTTTCATGGGTTGGGCTGCAAAACAATAAAATTCTGGATCAGACTAAAAAAGAAAATATTTTATTTGGAATGCTCTTGTAACTCTTGGATTGTGCTTATGAAACGAACACCAAGTTAGACGGAAAACCAGATTAGTGACTACTGATCAAACAAAAAAGTGTTAAAAATAGCCCGACTTCAGAATAGTACGACTATACTAGCACAATGGCAATTGCAATTTCTGAGTGGCTGCTTGACCTGAAATGTTGGTCACTTAGCAGTTTCCCGTTGAGATAGTTTTGTGTTTCCGTTTTTAGATTCTCATTTATTCAACTCTGCAAATAGATTATTTCTGTCTATTGTAACGTTACGATACAAAGTAGCGGGGGATTAATCTCTCGACTAATGTTTGTGTTGATTTGAACAAGAATTTGAAAATTTTGCTACTATAAGCTAGTATCGTTAAAACATTGCTATATTGGTGCCGGTAATGACAGCAAATAGTCGTTATAAGGTGCGGATGGTTTGTTCTTTTGCTTCATAACCATGCTGCTATAAACAATTAATGAGGAGTTGTTATATCACCTCTGGTAGAAATGCTAGGATGAAGCTAATTATTTCTGACTAGTGAAATTTCAGCAAGAGTTCGTAATTTTGTGTAACAAATTGACGATTTTTCGAGATTATTCTAATTGTCTTTGTATAATACGTAGCCAGAAGTTTATTATGGGACACCTATAATATGTTATTGCTATTTTGTTGCATTCTATTTTATTGTTCTCTATTTTATTGTTATTGTAATTTTTGAGGATGCAAAAACCTAGCTGGCGATTGTGGTTTAAGCCTGAAATGTTTAAGATGTGTAGACACCTAACCTTACAAAACCTTGGTTTTCTGCCTTTTACCGCTTTCTTGATATTAGGGCAGCTTTTACTTTTACCGTTTTCTTTTTTCTCGTTACTCAAAGTTACCAATACTAAAATCAACTTTTTGAATTAAAGTTATTTTTCTAACTTTCAATAATGCTTTTGTAACAACCTTGATATGAAAATGATGATGTGCTAGTCGGGCCGTAGTAAACTGAGGATGTGTAAAAATTGTGTATATTGCGGCTCGCGAGCACAAAATTTTGTGGCTTCCGTTTATTGGTAAAAAAATAATGACCTGCTCTAACATGCACAAAAAATGAGATTTCTGTATCGATTTTAAGTTTGCATCAATGTCACCAAAAAATGCAAAAATCGTTCAGAGTTTGGGGGTTTTATTTCTTCGAACTCATGTTTATGATCGACGTACTCTTAGGGTCAGAAATTTTACCTAATGATGTTGAAACAAAATTGTTTTACCTCAATTGCGAAAACTGCATAATAATTGAGGAATTTGCCCTCACTATCCCGTTGAGAAATATATCTGTTAAAACTAAATGTGATCATAGATTACACTTACGAATTTTAGCTTCTGGTTCAGTCATTAGCGTAAGTCATGTAAAAGGAACGGTTGGCTTGTTGACCAAAGTGCTGAACAAAAAAAAACAACAATAACAACAACATCCATTTGAACTTAAGCCCAAGACTTACGCAGTGATTCAATGCATTTAAAGCTATTTTAATCATTAGAAAAATTATGGACTAAAGTTTGCTTAAAATATTGTGTTGAATTTCTAAAGTGTGACAGAAACAATTAGAATAGAAACGATATTTTGCTTTCAAATTAGCAACAAAAAATGATATAACAACAAAAAATGAACGTTTTATTGCAAAGTGATGTTTTGTATACTTCTCTAAAATATTATAGGTGGGTTATATTTTTCGAAGACTTTTCCCAAAGTTTGTTATAATATCCTTTCTAAATCTTTCTATTCCAAATGTAGCTAATTCAAGTTTGTTAGGTATTTCGAATGATAAGTTATTATTGTTTACCAGGATACTGAACTATCATAATGACTAAATTTTAATAATTTTCTCACTGCCCATTGTAGTCCAAAATATAAGTCTAGCGGTTTCTCGCAGCCAGTTTTATTTTTTGTTGGGTTAATGTGCAACATCCTCAAACAAAGCAATGTTTTTAAACACAATAAGCGTAAAATAATTTTTTTTTGTAAAAATCGCGAAAAAAATTAAGCGCTTGGGGCTTTGCACTCTGACTTCAAGCGTTTTCGACACCTTGAACTTTTGCCACTCGAACCCCAAATAGTCCACTCTTAATGCGAATTTTTTATGCGATGGTAAGTTTGGATCGTAGGTTAATCTTGCTGCTTGTTTTTGCTCGGAGTTCGCATGAAATTTGCCCAAATTTTAGTATATAAGCAGTAGATACTGTATTTTGATCACCATTTTGAAACTTCAGCAACACTAAAATGTGGTTAGGTGCCAGATATCTCGAAAACGGTAAAAGAAACAGAGATGTTTTTTTAGAATAGCTTTTAAATGTGTCTTATGTAGACTTTGCTGTAATGCTCTTTTTAAGTCTAGAGTGCTTGCATATTTGAAGTGCTGTCTCTACATTTGATCTGCAACTTGTATGAGATGCAAGGCAGTTAAGCCACAAAAAAAAATTATTACAACTTAGTCTTGGAAGGAACTAAAAGTGATTTGCTTGCTATGTTAATATTTGTAAATTAACTTAAATAATAATCCAGATATATGTGTTCATAACATTGTTGGCTGCTCTTTGCTATCACGAGTAGAGATTTTTGCGAAACGCGTTTGTGAGTTAGTGCGCGCTCGGTTTTATTCTACACTGTTTCGTACATGGTTAGGCGCTGTTAGAGCGATTTAAGTGGAAAGATATTTAAAGGCAATTGCTCCGAACTCCCTCCTACGAGCTTTTAAATCGTGAAAACACTAAAATAATCCCTAAAAATGTCGCAAAATCACGAATTTTCTAAAAACCAAAAAAATTGCGGAAGCTTTGATGTCTATGCGCTTTCATGTGGTCGACAAAAAATTGGTCGAGTGCTATAAAAACTTAAAATAACTATGGCCAAGGAGTGTCATATATCAATTTTCATTTTTACAATAAACTTACTGTTAGTAGTTAATTATACTATAAGTAAAGGGATGAAGCATCTAGCCAGTTGTATGTTCAAAATTTATAGTCTTTTCCAGAAAACCAATAATGGCCTCAAAAAAGTCTTTTTCAAAATCACTTTTCAGCAATCGTGATTTTAGATTTTTTCGTTTTAACTATCGCCTATATCAATATTTTACACTTTAAACACTTGCGCAGGTGCAAGCTTTAGCAGCATATTGTTGAGGTGGGCGTTGCTGAAAAAGTTTTCCTAAGTCTCTATAATGTCTCATATTTGATTCTGATTCATTGATCTCACAATGTATTTTTTGTAGATTTAAGCTCAATAGTCAAGCAAAGTATGAACGCCTATTAATTTTGTGTGTAAAATAGTACTCGAAGATACTTTTCAAACAAGACAATGGACTTTTTAAAGGGAGTTTGCGTTTGGATCAAGTCCAAAGGCAACTTGGCACATGCAGCAATTAAATTGCTGAAGAGTTGGTGTTTTTAGTACCAGTTCAGTAAATATTGACAAAGTATTTTTTGTACTAGAACAAAACAAAATTTTAGCTTTTATAATTAGAGTAGGTGTTGAGTCGGTGGATAAGTACGTAATATGAAGGCGTAAGATTAAATTTAACGTTATTTCCGCGTTTTTAGTTTTTTCGTTTATACAGTGAAGCGTGGGTTTAGATTTATGGTAACCGTGGGAGTAATTTTGTATTATAAATCTTTCCGGAACTTGGCACGCAGAGAAATTATTTGATAGTGTTGTTTTTTATCTTACCATCACACTGCTTAAATCCTGTTACGTAAGATCAGGGCCGGATAAAAGTAGAAGCTAAAGGGCAGAGCTGGGCGTTTAAAAAACACATCGTAAAGCGCAAGCGCAAATTACGTAACCAAAATTTTTTAACCGTGAAGCGCAAGCGCGAATTCCGCAACCAAAATTTTTTGAGCTTAAAGCGCAAGCGCAAATTCCGCAACCAAAATTTTTGAGCTTGAAGCGCAAATGCAAATTTCGCAACCAAAATGTTAAAAGCTTAAAACGCAATTGTACATTCGGTAACCAAAATTTTAAGCGCTTTAAAGCTCAAACGCAAATTCCGCAACCAAAAACTGAAAATAGTGCAGCGCAACTACAATTGATTGCTTGAGGAGCGAACACAAATTTTGCTATTTAAAAAAATTTTTGAGTACAAATTTTTGCATGATGGAAGTTTAAAAAGCGCGCTGCAGACGATGGTGTTAAGTATAAAAAATGAAACTACAAACATGGTATCATCTTCAGCTAAGCTGCATTTGAATAAACCAACTGCAATGCGTTTAGCTTTTATAACTAAAGGCACATACGTATGAGCGAAGAAAAAAGTATTTTTATTGTTAAAAAAAGCAATTAAACATTAAAATAAAAAAAATAATAAAAATGAACAACAACAAAAATAAATACACACCAAAAGAAAAAAAAGCACCACCCACTCACATTTTGAAATAATGCGTTATTCATGAATAAAAATTGACTTTTTTAAACACTTTTCATTCTCACGCAGCAAAACAAACTTTTCAAAATTTCCTTCGTCATAGACGATCGTTTCGATCGCAAAATATCAGAACCAACAGAAAATAATCTCTCGACGGCGGCCGAACTAGGAATAGCAGTGTTAAATCTTTTGAATTTTTGCAAGCACGCATCTTTCTTGTCGGCAGGAAAGCAATCTTTGGTGATTTTGTTATTTGCTTTTCCGAACCTTTCGTCTAATCTTTTTCCTATTGTAGCGGCCAAGTTTTCGGCTACTAATTACAGTACAAAAAAATAAACGGTATTTCGTACTTATTAAGTAAGGTAGCTTAAACTAAATACAGGGTTCGAAATTAACACCTACCCGCTTACCCGAGGCAAGTTGAAACCGGCTCAGGCAAATTAGTTTTCGGCTTAACTTACTCGACGGGCAAGTTAACAAAATATAGCGTATTAAACAGCTTCAAACAAGATTATTTAAAGACGCAATTTAGGCCCGGCTTTGTTGCAATGAAGTAAAATATGTACGTAGAGAAAGCAGTTCCTTGCTTTATTTTAGTAAGTACTTTGTAACTATCGCAATTAATGCGTTGCGTAGTACGAATGTTATTGATCGCAATACGCAGATTTTTCAATTCTTAGACGCGTTTAACAACTGTTTGGCACAAAATGGTACGTTTTTTTTTCAGAAAAGTTTTCCGACGCTTGCCACGTTAACAGCTGTTTCAGATACCACAAGTGCTGCCCTGCAATGCATGAAGATAACGTCAAGAATTGTGCAATTTTTTTGTTATGATTATTTTGAAGATCTTTTAGCTTCCATTACTTTTGCAAAAAATTTCGGATTTTTAGTTGGTGTATTTTCCAAAATATTCGCTAATAAATATATAAGTTTGCAACAAATCACCACGGTAATTAATAATTATGATTGCTAAATATCAAATAAAATATTTACAATTAAAAAATCAATTTTTGCTTGGGCGTGATTGGAAAGAGTTACTTATTGCATCACATTATATCTTAACAATCGCACCCAAAAACGTGATTCTCGAAACTACGCGTATTTTGCAAATTCAGTACTTTTTTCCAAGTTAACCTCAAAACTTAGAGTACCTTTTTTTTCAGGCAAGTTGAAATTTTCTTGGGCAAGTAGACATTTGATAAAACTTGCCCGACGGGCAAGTTGTTAAAAAAGTTAATTTCGACCCCTGAACTAATATTAATACATTACTCTTTGTCTTTCAGCTGTAGACTATACAGCATACTGTATAGTTTATCTAAAACTGAAGTACTACCACTAGGGATTGGTATTTCAGAATAGTAGGCTATTCCAGAATTTTCCTAATAGCTAAAACCGATTCTAGAATACCGAATCCTATTCTGGCTTAAACTAACAATTTGCTGAAAAAATGAACAACCAGTCAACCACCACCGACATTCAAAAAAAATTTATTCAACAATTTGGTTAATTAAAGCAGCGCTTTATAGCAGTGCATGACATTGAGTGCTTCTACACGCTCACCACTTAGTTGCAATCTTAATTCGCTCGCGCAGTCAAGCCTGCATTGGAGAAGCGCCTTTCGTAAGAAGCTGATGGCGCAGGAATGCAAAGGTTGCTTCGAATAGAAAAGTTGAAAATTTGTTGACCACCATTTCATGCATCTATTTTAAAAGGTTAAAAAGTTTGAATTTTGGAGAGCCCCGTTTGGGGAAATTTATTTTCATATTTGCCTACCCTGAAAATTTTATGTTTCTAGCGTGAGTGGTTAAAAAGTTTGAATTTTGGCAGCCCCTTTGGGGGAACCCTCATTTTGGCACCCCCAAATTTTGTCAACTTTTATCTTTATTTTATATTTACTTACCTTAAAAATTTCATGTGTCTTTCTAGCTTAAAAGGTTATAAACTTTAAATTTTGGAGGGCCCGTTTGGGGTAAACCCCCATTGTGGCACTCCCATTTTTTGTTACGTTTAGTTTATTTTTGATATCTACCCATTCTGAAAATTTGATCCATCTAGCTCTAACGGTTTAAAAGTTCAAAGTTTTGGAGTACCCGATTGAGGGGGATTCCCCAACCTGGTACCCTTGATTTTGTCATACACTAGTCTTGCTTGATATCTTCAATCGCTCAACCTTTGAATACAGTGCGATTAGCGGTTTAAAAGTAGATAGCACAGAAGAAAACAAAACAAGAAAAAATTCTTCGATCAGCGATCAGCATGCATCAACTATCATGTGATCATGCTCTAAATCTGCAAAATCAAAAAAAAAATTTTTTTGACCGAGACATGCAGATCAACATTTAAAAATTATTTTGTGATTGCGCATTTTGGGAAATAATTCACAATTAAAGTGCAACAAATATTAAATTTACCGAATCGCAAACGTAAATTGCGCAAGCGCTGAAAAAAAGGGCATAAAGCGCAACGCAAATTGCGCAAAAGCTGAAAAAAAGGGCATAGTGCGCAACGCAAATTGCGCATTTGCGCAACTTGCGCAACTTACAAACTATTTTGCAAAACGCCCACCTCTGCTAAAGGGGCCGCAGCTCTAGGCCTATTGATAACAATTTGCTAAAAGCAACTTACTTGATCTATGCAGGAATAACTATTGAGTTGTAATTTAGAGTAATTATGAATCGCTACGCAATCTGTAACAAGATATTTATACTTTGGTAATGGTGCAATTAGGAGAAAGCTAAAAGCTTCAGGTGGCAGCTTGGCTTAATATAATGCTAACCGTCAAACAGGGAAGCTATAAATATTATTCATTGGTATGAATACCAATTTTCATAGTCTTTGGTTTGACCCAAGAGGAAATCAAATTCTGGTTTACCGCTTCAATAACAGCCGGTCTATCCACTTCGTTTCTGTTTGCAACTTGTTGAATTTGTAGCAACATAAGGTTTTGCATTGCAATTCTTACTGCTACCGAAGTTTCTTCAATTGAACTCTATTAACAACTAGAATAAAGAACAACAGTAAATATTTGATATTTTTCCAAGGAGAAAGCCGAGGGGGGCTCCCTCGATTCTTTTGCCACTGTTAGCTACAGCAGTTTTGTTCTTTCATCCCAAAATGCCTTTTTCAACACTTAATTATAGGTTTCAAAGGAGGTGAAAGAGCCAGCTGGGATTTTGCGCAAAAGATAAAGAAGCAATTTCAACTTTTTACGATCTATTGTTTCTGAGAAGTTTCTTTTCAAAGTTAGGAGATCTCCCCACCAACGTTGCCATTTAAAATCTAATTTTCTAGGAATCGGGATACACTATTTAAATTGTAAGAGTATTTCTGTTTAACACTAATTCATGCTAAAGAAGCCTTGCCTTCAGGAGCATTCAAACCAGCGTGAAGAATAGCTTAAACAATAAACAACCTTTTAGGAAAAATGAAATTTTTAACTGGCAACACTGTTGGGGAGATCTCACTGTGAAATAAAATATATCAAAAACAATTAGTCGTAAACTGGTGAACCTTGGAGAAGTTATGTTTCAGAAAATTCCTTATCTTTTGTGCATAACTTCAGCGAGATTATTCACCCTCTTTAAATCTCTTAGATTATTTTAGTTTCAAACAACTTTTTTGTCAAAACTGCCAATGTTTAAAGGAGCTTCGCCCCCAATAAAAAAAGTATCGTTGCAGTGGTAAATTGAGTGATCTCTCTCCTCTTCAAGAATCCACAACCGCAAAAGCAGTTTCACTGAAAAATCAAAAATCATCATTTTTACTGGGCTCTTAAAAGAGCTTCGTTTTTTGGTTTTGATTGCATTCTTCAAAATGTAGAATAAAAAGTGGTTTTAGCGAGCTACACCACTATCGTCTTAATTTTTTATTACGTACATCATGTTGGAAAAGATTTTTTTTTCAAAGTATACTCATTATATGTTTTGTAAATATATTGTAATTAGCCATTATTTTGACAGAAAATCACAAAAACTTCCCAGCGGCTGAGTGATTTCCCCAGTACACGACAATTGACCGCTTTGCAAACTCATCTCAGTTCATTGCCGAATGAAATGATCAGGAAAAGGGTATTTCAAATTTTAATCAGCTCTTTTAGCAATGAAAACAATCGGTTTTTTATTCTTTTTATGAAATGCTGCCCAAGACATAGGTGGAGTCAGGGGGGAGTAAAAACAATATCTCAAAAAAGTCTCTTCTTTCAAAAATTTCTGATGCCAAAATCCTGGTTACGCCTATGGCTCAAGATCAATTTTATTGAAGAAATAAGAAGTACTTGAGGCATTTAAAAAGTGCCCAAAACCTTGCTCCACTCTTCCCCTTATCCCCTTCCCCGAAAATAGATTTAAACTGTTTGAATTTGTACATTTGGCAACCCTGCATTTCGAACGTTTACAACAGCTGCAGAAAAAGATGACTTTGAAAAATTTCTCGCAGAAAAAGCAACACGATGATCAAACATCGCGTTCTTTTTTCTGCATGAAATTTAACAAAGTGATCCTTTTCTGATGTCATCAAACATCGCGTTGCTTATTCTGCAAAAAATTTTTGCAAAATCATTCTTTTCGATTCAATAAAGTTTTGTTCAATGATTGTCAACATAAAACTATAGGTTTTTATTATTTCGACCATTAACTTAGGCCATCTTCACGGCTAGCATTTAGAAGTATAAGTTATTCATCTATACAGTTTCTTTTCTAATATCCCAAAATTGCGAAACGCCGGGTTACCAGCTGTACGGAGTCAAACGGATTAAATCTATTTTCGCTGATTTGAGGAATTTATTACCTCAAGTAGTTTTTATTTCTTCAATAAACCCGATTTCGACCAGTATCTCTTTAATGACATAAAAGTTGTTCGTCAATCTTTGAAGAAAAAATTTATCGACATAAAAAAATTGACTTGAGAATTAAAGAAATTCGAAAACTGATTGGTTGTATTTTATGATTCATAGTATCATTGCATTGCTGTTGCATGCAGAAAGTATCAAAAATAAATTACAACAAACGTGAAAAACAGAAAATTAAATAAACAAAATATACAAAAAAACTTAACTTTGGAATACTCAAAGAAAAATAAATTAAATCACACTAATTTTTTTTTTCCGGTTTTCGCTGTTTATTTCGTTGCGAAGGCGTTACAGAAAATGTATTGCCTAATATGCAAAATAATGTAAAAACGTAATGATAAGCAGTAGCAGATATTTTGGCACTAATAGATGATGATTTTTACATTATATATTTTATATTACCGGTGCCATAGCGGCAATATAATATGCTACGAAATGTGGACGAAGCCAACCTTTTAATAGACGTATTATCATTTTTAGAACTACAGTACATAGGGATCCAAAAAACAACCGAAGCAAAGTTAAATAAACTGATTTTCAAAATTACTTTTCGTCCCCTTTGTGGTGTTTTTCATAGAACACAATTTATTGCAAATGAAGTCAAATTGAAAACTACGTGCGTTTTAAACGGAATGCACAATTGTACGTTACTGCAAAAATTGTGCGTAGCAGCAGGTTGGCGTTGTATGCAAATGATACATCACACCCTTGCTAAAAAAACTTATGGACTTTTGGAAAACTTATGGAAAAATAACTTTTATATGGACTTCCCAAGAGGCTGGATTACCAAACGATATCAAAATATTTTTCGATCACGTTGTTACGGGTCGTAACAAAAAACATCCCATTAGCTTAAACTAAGTCTATTGAAAAATTAGTTTTTTTGGGACAATTTTGGAAGTTTTTTTTTCAAATGTTTAATATAATTTACCATTTACTGGCTTGTAATAACATGACTAAAATTTAATCATGACTCACCGTCCAAATAGTTTATTTTTATGCAGCCAGTTTGATGATGTTTTGTCGTTCTAATTTTTTGGCACCTTTCAAAAGCATTAATTTTTACCAAATTAGGCCTATTATTAAACTATTTTTGAAAAATAAATTGAATAATCGTTGAGAGCTGTACGTTCCGACCCAAGACCACCTTGTGTTTAGCAGTTGGGGGATCCGCCACCAGACCTCCAAATCAGCTCTTATTGCAGATTTGTGGCTACGCTCCTAATGGTATGTAATTCCTCAAATAATGTCAAGAATGTTTATTAAATAAACGTCCACTGGTCTCAACAAGAACCATTTAACTACTTACTGCATTTAAAATCATTTAAAAATTGATTTTTAAGTGGTCATGGGTACGTTCACCGAAGAGTGCCACATCCAAAGTGTGTCTAAAGTGTTTCTTACTTAATCAACTAACATAACAACAAAAGATTTTAGTTTAGGTTAAACAAATAATTGGTTTTTGGTGGGTTCCCTGGAAGAGGGGGGATACCGACAAATCTAGTCAAAATATTTATTTATTTTCCAATAGCTACAGTTTACAGATATTAAAAAAATTAGCTCACTGGCTATAATCGTACAACAATAGGTTTAGGATGTCATTTGGAAGAGTTCTTGAGGGTTGGCGCCAAAACAAACAAACTTTGAAAAAATTTAGGAAACAAATTTATGTTTTTAGACCAAACAATTCACTTAAACTTAAATTTTGGTGCTTATAGACAAACAAAAAAAGAGTAGGTAACGATTAAACAATATGTTAAAGAGGGTGAAGCATCCAGTCAATTCCGGTAGTTTAAAATCGCTATAAAAACGAAATATAGTTTTTTAAATGTTTTGTTCTCATTTTAGGGTAGCAATTGTAAAGGTCTTCTACAAATACAATGAGATATCTCCCTAAAAAGCTGTTTAAAAACTATGAGTTTGTTTACCAGCCTAAATTTTCAGAAAAAAAAGGTTACTAAAATTGTATTGGTCAAGTGATGGTAATTGCAGGGTAAATATTAGTCATTCTCTCTCTTTTCCCTTGGAAGTTCACTAAGAAAACAAATTCAGGGTTTTCAAAAACTTTTTAGAGAAAACATGTCGTAGTATTTATTAAATATCTTTGTAACCGCAGCCCAAAATGAAAACGAAAAATTTCAAAAATTTTATTCATTTTTAGCTATTGTAAATCATTGCAATTAGCTAAATGCTTCACCTCTGAAAATACAGCAATGTGATACATTTTTTGCTTTTGAAATGTTTTTGCCGTCCAACCGTTTGTAAAAGTTTCTGTATGTTTTTATACCAAAATTTGAAGTTGGCTTTTGAGCTTTAAAACTAAAGTAACGTGATTTATTGCTTTAAAATTTAACACTAAAAAATCTCATAATTCTTAAAAATTTTAGTTTTTTTAACTCAATTTTTTGCTTGTTCTTAAAGTAAGCAAAAATCCGAAAACTCATACTAGGTAGTAACAAATGGCATACCAAAAATAAAGATAAAGAACACTCGACGCAAGAAAAGGATAAAAATTTGCTGTTCTACAAGGTATAAGATTTAGCTTAAAAAGTTCTGGGGTGGTGAGTAGCTAACCCTCTAGTTGCAGCAATGCCAATACACAACGTGCACACTAAACGAAGCAAAGCTTAAAGCTAATAAGATTACGTGTTGGTCACTCTCATAGCGAGCATCGGAGCCAAAATGCAATCGTTCGATTCTCAGCCCAACCAGTCAAGCAAGTAAGACGATTAAAACTTCCATATCGTTCAAAAAAAACAAAAGTCATGATGTCACAAGTTGGATCAGCTTTCGGTCTTTAAAAGTGACTTCTGATGGAGTACGAACCATCTCGCAACAACCATAAACATAACCTGGTTTTGATTATACGGCAATCCTTTAGCGCAGTACGGCGGTAGACCACTCTGCCACTTGTTGCTTAATGTTGACGTAATAGCACAATGAATGTTAAAACTATGTCTAGTGCAGAGGTGGGTACAAATAACATTATACCAAAAGCGCAAGAATATTTTCAACCAGTAAAAGTGGTGTGCAAAACGCACAATTTATTTTTTTTTAATTATTGAAGCGCAGTGCACCTTCCGCAATAACCTTTTTGATTAAGTTGAAGGGCAACGCAATTCCGCAATTGCGGAACGGCATTTTCGCACCAAGTGAAAGCGCAACCTAACTTTCGCAATCGAAATTTCACACCACAATGTAAATACTGCATTTTCTGCAAATGGAACAAAATTAAGTTCAATATATAGAATTGCGCTATTAACCAAAAAAATTTTTGAAAGCGAAGCGCTATTAAAGAGCAAGATATTTAAAAAACTTTAGTCGGCAACGCAACTTCCCGAATGTTACAAAATAAAAAAGAAAATCTTAACGCATCTTCCGCAATTGCAGTGGTTGTGGAAGTTGCACATTGCGCTTTTAATTGCTCTTTGCCCACCTCTGGTCCAATGTCTACTCCCACCTGGCTATTTTTATCTGCATATCCAATTCTCTTCACGCGTGGGGAAGATTCAAAGACGCATTAATTGGTGAAAATAAACAGTTCTACACTACATTTATGCTTTGTCTGTTGATGTACAATTTCGGGAGTTGAATCTCACCCACAGTGGCAATTTGACGGAGTTATACTGAAAAATCAAAATAACGTATTGGCGGTTCTTCATCAGTAGAGTCAAGATTGCAATATGTTCTATAGATGGAAAACCTGCCAGCCAGTAAAAGCAAAATCTTTTTGAAAATAAGAACAACTGAAATAAATTGCAACTTGAAATAAAGTAGTTGAATAAAGTGCATTCATATTAACATGTTCGTATCAACTATTGAGCTATAAGGTGGCAAGTGAGCTTAAGCTGTCTTGAGTTGACGGATTATGGCGCCTTTGAAACCATATGCATGTCTCTGGCTGTTAGGACACGAGTTCGAATCTTGTCTGTAGTAATTTGTTTAACGAATTAAGCATATTCAGCTTATGAGTGTGTGATATTATGAATTGGCTTCCATTTGGCTGTAGGTTTTAGGATGTCATGCAAGTTTAAAAGATGACTTTTATGATTAACCTTTGAATATTAAGTTGGTTCATGAAACGTGCAGATAAAGCTTTACAAAAAGTAAAAGCAAATGCACACACGAACACAAATATTGCAAAACGAAATCGGTACTGAAAAATTTGAAAAAACAATTCTGTTTTAAAAAATAATATCTCTAAGCAAATATTAGTTTGATTATAGACTCTTTATTTGTAGATTGGAAACTGACAGATTTATCTTTTTTCTTCTTTACGGTTCATTTGTTCTAAAATATACCGATTCGTCCAATCAGTTTAACTTTTTTTTTACCTTCACTCATTCAAGGAACATGTCCAATCAAATCCTTTGTTTACGCATGACCACAAAAAACCTTTGCAACAAGAGCAAATGTTTTCCTTCAATGCTGTCATCTTTTTCTCCACGCGTCTGTTTCTAGTCTACAAAATGAAGAGTCTATGGTTTGGTTAATGCAACTAATGATTAAGTGTAAAAAGTTGAGATACCAAATTATTCATCACACCTGGCCGCTTAAGTTAAAATCTGTTATTTTATCGCTGGCGTACTTTCTGGCTTAAAAGCTACCAGCGCAAAAGCCTACGATGGTAGATTTTAAGCCAGTAAACATGCAAACGATTAAACATCAAACTTCTGGCCATCCAAAGCCAAAACATCGCAATTATTTATTATTATTAAAATCAGTAACCACTTTTCACAGTCCCATTGCTGGAAAATCTTTGCGACGTCAATAGGATATTATCTAAAGAAACAAATACAGCTTTTTTATATAAGAACCAGTAAGTTTAGGGTCGAGGCTGGCTGTTCTTGAATTTTTGCAAATTTTGAACCTCATTTTTTCTTAATTTGATATTAAATTTTGTTGGAGAAAAAGCGGCATAAATGCATCTTTGCTTGGATGAAAGTAATCGTTTGATGCAGATTAAGATTTTTGAAAATAGTCTTTGAAAAAATTATTAAAGACAATATAGAAAAAGGTCAAGAAAATTCTACTGATTACTTGAAACTGCATTGTACTAACTCTAGTTTTTAATTATTTTTTAAGCATTGTTCTTAAATTTTGAACAAAAATGAGCCTCGGGTATCTATAAAAATAGTCTAAGTATTATAAATGTCATAAAGCATAGTCACAATGTGCTGGCGTAGAAGCTGAGTTTACGTTTTGCTATTCTATTTTTTTGAGAATAAACTTAATAGCAGATTGTACAACTTCGACTGAAAATTTGATTAATTTTCAGAAAACAGCTTTTGTCAACCCAAAATTATTGGTAGAGTGCTTGAAACTAAATGGATGTTTTCAGGGTTGCATTAGGGCATTGGAATTCCGCGAGAAAACTTGTAGAAGGTCCTAATAAAATGCTGTTTTAAACACGTCTATTTTTGTAAACTGCAAGCTACAAACTGAGAAAACTGACGATCATCCGACAAGCTGCTAACAACAGCCAAGTTGTAATGATTTTTGTAAAAAGATTTTAGGGAGATATTTTAAAAAGAATAAAATAGTCGCTTGAGGGCGCAAGAATAAAGGACGCGATTTGTTTTTTGTGGCCGGCATTAAGCTAGTTTTTTTGCAATTGCCAAGTTAGAATGGTGTGAATAAAAGTGTTAGTATAAATAAGTTTCGTCTTTTCTGAAGGCAATGACTTTGATTTTAAAATTGCAGTAAAATATTTATTGCATGGAGTGCAAAATAGCACGCTGGTTTGATTCAACAATGAATTTTCCAAGACGGTTCGCGATTAGACTAGGTTATTTTTACTGGTAAGTGAAAAGTTTTTCTGTGTATACTGTACAGTTTTGTATAGGTATATAAAAAAGCAATAATAAATTGTTTTGTTTATGATGGCCGTCCCAAAAAATTATGCCAGTACGCAACAGTTTCAATAAAGTTATGCAGAAATATGGTGAAGTATATCAGATTAACTAAAATTGTTGCAAATTAAAATATTTTAATAAAATCTAAAAAGAAATTCAAGTTCAGATATTCAGTAAATCAAGAAAATAAAATCAGTTGAATGTAATAAAAATTCAGATTTGAATCTGCTCAAAATTTTTCAAAAAATCTAAATTTAAATCTTTAAAATAATAGCTTTGAATTTTGAAAGCGCTGAACTGTAGCAGTTTCAATTTTAAATGTATTTGAATTTCTATACGACCGGTTTCTATTGTTGTGTCTTTGTTGCCTTGTTTAGTTTGCATGTAGCGCCAGAGCTGTAAACGGACTGTCTGGATTAAAACCGAAAATATAAACTTGAGACCAGCCAAAGCCCGAACAATGGTTTGAAGTTCAAACCATCTACGAAAAAACCCAAGTCAAATTAGGTCTAAACACGCCGTATGCTGTTAATTGCTTTTTTTCTTTGTAACTTTAATTTTTTGTGACGAAATAAAACTACTTGTTAACAAAGTGTGATACAATAACAATAATTGAGTTTTAATAATCGAATATGATGCTTAAATGAATATTAGTCTTCAATGTAGTTTCGGTAGAGAGGTTATTTTTAATAACCGTATTGCAGCACAACTCAGAAACACCACTCCATTGATCATGTTAAGCTATTTATTATTTTGAGCTAGGCCAACTTCGAACTGAATCGAACGTTTTCGGTTAAATCAAACGTAATATAAAGCTTAAATTAACTTAGTCGAACATAACTTCATACTTAAATAGTCTTCATTCAATGTTGCAAACTTATATCAATTATGATTTTATAGCAAGTAAAATACAAGACACGTATTAGGTCACATTAAACCAAAAATTTTTGTGAACTTTACAACCCAGTGTTGAGCTGAACTAAACACTGTCTACGGTTAAGGAACGCTGAGTTTTAAAGATAAAATGAACAGAAATTCACTCAAAATTTTTTCGTTAATTTAACCTTTTGAAACTTTGAATTTAATGAATTCAAATTTCGGAAGTTGAAAGAGTAATAAAAATGTGAATTGAAATTTTTGCAAACAAAGGGTTTGAACAAGTTTCGAAAATTTTGAATTTTTCAACCCTAATTACTAGTTTTAAGTTTTAGAGTGCATTAAAATTAAAATAAAAATTAAAGTTATGAAATAAAACCCCTTAGAACTTTATTTAAAAAGGAGGGAGTAGAAAACCATCATGCTTGGATTCTTAACTCTAAGTTACTGTACGACTGGCAATGCCGCTCTGACAGAAAGGGACACTGAAGTTTTTGGAAAGTACAAACCATAAAAAGGTAACAATTTTGAAGGCTTGGTTTGTTGTAATTGTAATTGTTATTACATTTTATTCATTAAGTTGGATCGGCCAGGAGACAGCGAAGGAACCTTTCGGTGTTTGAGTTAAGCCTCCACCTGCCCACCTGTCTACCGCACACGGCGGAGGCTTCACACTGTTCCTAAATTGCTGAAAGTCAAGCAGGAAAGCTGTGAATACCAATTTCAATAGTCTTTGGTTTGGCGCGACCGGGAATCGAACCCGAGTCAACCATTTGTAGTAAATTCTTTCAATGCCTATACAAATTAATATGGAAATTTGATTTGGAAATTCAATGCAAATTAATATGGTCCTGATAAAACTACAAATCTTAACTTCAATCACTGATATGATTTACTTCTACAGGTAAATGTTGAAGTTAGATTGGGCCATTCTGTAACCAATTTGTTGGCGTGTCTTTGAAACTGGCCATATTTTTATCCTTTGCGTGCCGATCAAAATTAAAATGCTAAATAAATGACGCAAAAAAGCGTTCATGTGTAAAACCAATTTGGTGGATATGTGTAATGCACAATTTAGTGCCGTTCACCTTGAAATGTATATTATATAAGTAAGATGTAATAAATTCATACAAGTTATGAAAAAAAAAGGAAAAAGAAGATTTTTCGAGCACATTTATTGGAGAATAACTGCCAGCTGATCACGAACACTGACGTAAGTTCCAGAGAGGCAAGAAAATTTATTTCCCCCTCCAGATGTAGGACTCTTTTTGATAAATGTGCCCATCAGTTGCAACTAATTTCTGAAATAAAGCAAAAGATAAAAGTAAAAGACTTTTTCATGGTTTATGCCAAATCTGACGAAAAAAAGCAACGCATTTTTGTTTTATTCACCTAAAATTGACAGAAAAATGCTATGAAGCTTTTGTGAAGCGTATCTGCTGTCCCCAACCTTTAGTTACGCGCTTGCCATTGATTTAACCTCATTGCAAATTTCTGATTAGCAACTGGCAACAACTTGCAGATTATTGACAGTGCAATCAAAAACATTTGTGTTTTGATAACTCAATATCTGCTGTATTTCTTTTATCAATTATTTTCAAACACTGATGTTTGAAAAACATGAAAGCCGAACAAAAAATAAATAAAAAACGGGGGAATGAGACAAAAAAAATTGAATGAGCAGGTTTAAGTTAACCTTATTTTACATTGGGATAGGGGGCATTTTGCCCCTCTCGGGTTTTTCGTGTTAAACCCCTTTAAAAACAAGATCGTTTCAAATTAACTTAACTTTGAACCAAATTTCATCATAAATAACTCTTAAGAATTTAAAGTTGCTGGGTAACGGAAGGCTTCCCAATTTTGAGGTTTGCCGAAGTCACTTACCGAAATCTGAGCGTTTTTTGGCCATTATGTACCTTAAAAAAGGTCGCAAGACGTTTTTGTGACGTAACTACTTTAACGTATCATTTTATGATTCAGTATAAAAAAACTGATGTACAAAATTTGAACTGCCATTGACGTCATCGAAAAAATAACGAAAATTTTCGAAAATGTGGCCGTGACGTCACAATTATGACGTCGTCAACTCAAAAGTAGCTAAATAAATGTTTTTTGAGAACACCAACCTGCATGCCAAATTTGGTGTTTTCATAACGTTTGGTTTAGAAGTTAGCTGGGGAGGCATTTTGCCCCACATCCCCCCGGTGTAAAATGCGTTGATCAAATAGCTCGCGTAAAATAGGGTTAACAATCTAGAACGGTTGCAGATAAAAGGTTTAACTTACAAGCTATACTTACGATTGAATGATTGATCCGCATTGACCTTCCACTCATAAGAAAGCAGCGGGGATTATTTTTGAAAGAAACCTCATTCTTTACCAGCTAATCAATGTTTGATATTTGCGCACTGTTCTAAAAATTAGAAGTGAGTTGAAATTATTGAATTGTTTCAAGCAAAGTTATCACCAGAATTGTAGACGGGCCGACTAGTTCAGGTCCGAACCCGGCCCGAACCCGAACACTAATTGGAAGCTCAAATCATGCCCGAAAAAAACCGAAAGTTAAGTTAGGTCTGAAAAATTTAGCAATGTTGCCAAGTTATTTTGAAGATAATAAATTGTTTGATCATTTTTTGTGCACCTAAGACAAAAAGCACATCTCAGATCCGAAATAATACCGAAAGTTTTGTCAACTTTAGACCCGAAACCGGCCCGAACCCGACCCGAAAAGCCCGGCCCGACTTACAACTGTGGTTATCACAGTCTAAAGTATAAAAAAATTACTAAAAACTTATAAAAATCCTTTTTGAAAAATTTTTAATTTCAATGTTTTAATACTGTGGTAATTTGTCACTATATTAGCTCCAACTCTTCGTAATTGAGCGCTTTTTGAATCTCTGAGATCAATCACAGACTGAAGGGTATCTAGTATAAGAACAAGCGTGGAAATGCCACTGAAAATAATAACACAGAGTATTTGCAAATATCTGCAAAGCGCAAATCTCAAATTTTTTTCTCGTATTGATGACTGGCGTGTAACTCGGGAGTTTAGAAACCCATGTTTCAGTACTTAATCGTATTTCACATCGGTTATTTGACCAAACGCATTTTACCTCAAATTCCTATACGCCTAAAACTGAAATCATAAAATAGCACCAAATTTGGCATATGTTTGTTGTTCACAAAAATTTTTCAGAAAAAAAAGCTTTGATTTAATAACGTCATCACAGTGACGTCGCAACTGATTTTCGATAAAAATAAAGTCATTTATTTAATGACGTTGTAGGCAATTTAAAGTTTGCACATTATGTACTTGTTTCAAAATCTGAATCATAAGATGCCTAAGTTGAAACGATTACGTCATGAAAACGTTTTGTGAGTTAAGTTAAGTTTGGGCCAAAAGATGACCAATTCTCTTTGTGTGGCATGGTCAAGTCGACAACTTCAAAATTGGGAAACTTCTTGCCATTCCACCAAAATTTTTTTTTTGGATTATTTGAATATAAATTTTGCTTAAAGTCAAACTATTAGTTAAAAAAGCTTGTTTTTGAAGGGATTTATCGCAAAAAAAACCTAGAAGGGGAAATCTTTACCCCTACCGCCTTGTAACATACGGTTAGAGATTTTCGCGTCTTTTTGTAAAAATTTCTGTTTTATTTGAAACTTTTCTGCTTAGAAAAGGCCATTAGTTAGCACGACAAAAATGTACAAATGCAAAAAATTCACGTCGTAAAAACGTTACCTCGGTATTTTAAAAGATACAGGTGCACTGGCAAAGTTTTGAAAATTTGCAAAACTGTACATTTTGCCAAAATAATCCCCAAACAAAATATGCAACACAAAACGGTTCTGCTTAAAAAAATCTTAATTAAATATCTTGAAATTTGTTTCATTACAACAATATTATTTTTGCTTGGTGAACTCAAACACTCTGGAATGTTTCTTGCATTGTTTCTTCCAGTGGTGCAAATTTGACTGATTTTTAATCGAGTTAAGTTTTCAACTTTTCAATTTTTCGACTTCTGCGAAAAAGCCGAGCTTTTCGAGTTTGCAACCCTTGTTTGTTTGTGCATAGAAGTAGACGCTTTTCATTTGCATTATTTCGTTTTTATTTTTATCTGAACTAACCATGCCGAAACATACAGACAAACTTTTGAAGAAAATAAACGCTAGCAGTACCATTTCAAAAAATTGCGTTTTTCGTTTAGGTATAAAACTTTTCAAATAAATTCTTGTTTGTGCTAAAATAATCAAATTTCGGATAATGCTCTGGGTGGAAACACAAAAAGGATGCAAAAAAAAAGAAAAAACTCGACTGAGCTAGATTGTCTTTCGTCCGTTTTTGATCGTTTTTTCTTACATGCCTTTTCTTAGTGCTTTTATTGAGAAGAAAAACGGTTGATCACAACCTCAAATAAGCATCTAACTTTGCGCATAAATTTGATTTGAAAAATTATTCTAACCTTTTCGAAAAAAATTTTTAAGTAAAAAGAAAAATTAAAAAAAACAAAAAAAGATTGGGAACAGACATACAGAAACATTGATAAAATTTATGAATGGAATTTACCCTGGCAGCTGTGCTAAATAAATGGTTAAGCTTTTGATGAAACGGCTTTTAAAGTGGTTTGTTTTGTTTTGAACTACAATTCCTAGTTTGCTGAGTTTGATCTGTTCTACTTTTAGGAATCATGTTCCGAAATGTTAGAGTTACGTGGGCGGCTTGTAATATACAAATATCATTAGAAGACTGCAGGATAGGGTACAATTTTGAGACAACCCTGCGAGCAGCTATTTCCTAATATTGGAATCGACTACTCATTGCAATGCAGAGGTGTCCAGTAGTTGGGCGCCAAGTTACTGTTGCATGTTGGCTCAAGGAAGTTGCATAATGTGGGTGGTTTTCAGCTTCAGCTTATATGGCACTGTTACAAAAGCGCTTTTCCTTTTTTTAAAAGATTTAATAGGTTTGCAGCGTAATCAAAACAAATTCGCACCTACGCTTTTCAGTCTTGCGTGACAAAATATTATGACGATATTTAGACCATATTTCAAAAGACCAAAAACATCGTCAACTCACTATGCTTTAACTTACTTTGTTTAATTCAGAAATGAATGAAACAAAATGAGTAATCCAAGCGCTTAAAACTCGTTTTGTCATAAACGGATTAGAATGGTGCTGTATAGTTGAAGAGATGTTACAAAACTTATGGGTTATGCATAACATAATGACTATTCCAATATATAAGTTGTACATATACACTTTTGTATGTATCAATCAGTAAATTTTGTTCCTATAAAGGAGTAAAATGTACCTTTTCTTCCTGTAAAAATATGCAGTTAACTATAGTATTTTGCTCAAAAGTCACTTTCTACAAAAATAGTAACACTACACACTGGCATTCTCATTCAGTAGTTTTTCTATAGTGTCACTTTGGAAAAATTAGACGTTGCAGTGTTACCGCTTTCACAATCTGCGCACCTTGTTCAACACTTAAAAGCCTTTATTTCTTTTGGACTGCAAAAAAACATTCCCATTAACTCTGAACTCTGGGTACTTGCACAGGCACAGTTGCTTTTACCGTCAAGTTTACACATTTTACATTTTTCTTTGCTCGTACAGGTTAATGTTTTTTTCTTATCCTTACATAAGTGAAATAATTTTCATGTGATTATGCGAACAAACAGTAATAGTTACTATTTAAACCAACTAGATAACAATTCTGCTAGTTTCTTGTTTGTGCATATACCAGCTGTTTAATGGAGAAATATTTAATTCTACTTTTTACAAACAAGCAATTTTGCGGAGTGATAGTGTGTTTAAATTGTGAGAAAATGAGATCTTGTTTTTAATAATTTAAGAATAAACGAAAGTGTCAAAATGCATCGATATATCAATATATTGTATCATATATTAATAGCCATCAGAGTTGTTAACAGGTCCAACATGTTAAGGTCTAAACCCAAAAATATAAGCCCAAACCCGAAATATGATTTAAAGTAACTTACATTAAATAACTTACTATAGTCTGTTGTGACTAAATAACACTGCATAATGATAAATTGTGAAGCAGTAATAATAATTTCGTTGTAATAATGGTAATCGTATTGATGTTTAAATGAAGTTATCATTCAGTGTTGCAAAGTGATTTTTATTATAAAGCATTTAGTTTCAATTAATTATTTGAAAGCACAAATCAGTCATTGTAACAACAAATATTTATATTTCGCCCAAAGAGCAACACCCAGTTAAATATGATCGATTAAATAAAATCAGTTGAGTAAGAACTAAAGACGCCTTTCAGGTAAAATATTTTTAAATAAAATATTTGGTGTTACATACGACTAATTACGTGTTCTCAAAAATTCAATGAGGCTAAATGTTTTTTGATTTTACATCGCGGATGTTCTTGTTTTGTGCTGGTGATTCCGTAACTAGCTTGTTTTTCAAGCTCACTTGAAATGTCGATGTAAAACGTTTATTTATTTACTTTATGACATCCCAATCATACGGAAATGCGTCTGGCACTCACTTGTTAGCGTTACAAAATAAAGGGGTCAAAATAATTTCCGATGACCATTGGCAAGACCACGTTACTCCTTATAACAAATCATATTAAAGACATTTACAAGGTGAGCCTTAATAAACTGCGCAGTTTTAATTAGACATTTTTCGCACAGGTGATGAAATTTTGCGATTTTTTTCCGGAGGTAAGGTACCACTACAAGTTTTGGCCGGTTGAGGCATTTGCGAAACTTCCAGTTTTTTTCCTTGAAGCCTTAGTAATTAACAAAATGCTCAATCCCAGCCCAATGCTGCTGAGTGACTTCTACCAACCTAACATTGAAATTGTCAATAACGGGCTCCAAGATGACTGACGGAATTCTCCTAATTTCGCGGTTGATATTTTCCTGCAGTCTCTCAATTCTTGTGTGACTATCCTGGTAAGCTGGCCTTTCATGCAACTTCAGAGGACATAAACTAGTCTGGGGGTTGAGATCGGGGTTGAAATCTCAGTCGAGCGCTTGCTTCAATAGTGAACAAACGTTTTTCATGAGCTGTTAGTTTTTAAGAAAAGCTGGCTGTTGATTTCGCAATAATTAACTCTGCGTTGCAGCTATCGATCAAGGAGCTTGGTTTAGGCCAGTGGTTCTCAACCTTTTCGGAACCGTGGCCCATTTTTTGTGTTTTGAAAGTTTGCATGGCCCATTCTCTGCGGACCACTGCTATTGGAAAATAGCTCTCTGGCACACCGCCTCAAAAAAGAAAAAGGTCTTCACTTTCGAGTCAGCTTTGTTTGCTCAGTCATTGCCCTGATCTTAGAAAAAAGGTCATCACCTCTGGGAGAGCGATTTTTTCTCAGATCTCCGAAAAAAAAAGGTCTTTAGCTCTAGAAGAGCGATTTTCGCCTTGATTTCTGCAAAAAAGGTCAGCGCATCGGAGTCCCCAATTCTGTCAATTATCCAACAGATATAACTGAAATAAAACTTTTTTGAACCAAGAGCTAATTTTTCGAATAGCCCTGCAGTCCACCGCAAAAACTTCTATGGTCCACCAGTGGGCCATGGCCACGGCTGAGAAACCCTGGTTTAGGCCAACTCTCAGTATAGCCAAACTAAGTTACGTATGTCTTAATTGACATACTATACAAAAGCCAAAGAAATGAAGTAGAAATTGATTTGTTGTTAAAGTCTGTTAGTAAATTAATACAAAGAACGGACAGATTCAAAGAAAGATTCTGCAAAGCTGAAAAAAGAGCAGAAAAAATAAAAAATTGAATGTCTCAAAAAAAATAAAATTAATTGTAAAATTGCTTCAACCAAACTTTGCGAAAAATTTGACAACTTAAAAGTAGAAAAACGATGATATCAAAAAACTAGTCAATCGAGAGTTATCGAGCCGCGATCTACGTAGTAAAAGGTTCAACTATACATTATTCATGGTATCAATGAGAATCCAAGTAATGAATGGAACACTCGTGATCAAACCGAATGGCTATTCCGAAATTTTGTGGTTGAAGGTCTCCAAATAGAAGACCCAAACTCGATAGCGCTTGCTGACATTCATCGGCTTCCGCAAAATCCAATTTTTGATAAAGATCGCCGTAAAATTAATCGGCCTATTATCGTAAAGTTTTTTGACATATTTAACAAATATAAATTTACCAAAAGTCTCAAAAACTTAAAAAGTTACAATAAGAAAAGACGCTCAGAAAACAGCAATTTGCCATGTGTTTATGCAACTGGACATTTGCGGAAAGAATTACAACTACAACGAAGCAAATTGATTTCCGTGTTTCGTGATGCATGACGTGACAAACGAAAAACTATGTGGAGGCTAATAGATAGTGCATATTGCTTGCTTGAAGCCGGTAAAGGCGTGCACCCACCAGACAGTGATTGTTCTGATTTTGATACTAGTACCGATTCTGAGAAATAACAGTTTTATTACAACCATTAATGTTTTATCTGTTCTTGGCTGATTTTCGTTAAACATGAGGCACGTTTCGGCGGGAATGGATAAGTCAAGAAAATCGGGAAAATGTTTGGAAAAATTCTCGTTTAAAGTTATAAACTTTCATTAGGCCTTATAGTAAAGTGTATTATATTAAGATATTAATTTATTACCAAAAAATGATCAAAAATTAAAATGATATTTCTTGAGAAAAATATTTTTAATACCGTAATTTACTCGAAATATACGAAATATCCATTTTTGGTCAAATATTGCTTATCGCGTTTTGCTGGAGCGTCTTTCATATATGAAGGTTGATTTTTGTTTAAGCTATTAGAAGAAAGACAAGTTTGGCTAAATGTAAAATTTGTTGTCTACTGCAACTGTAGAGTTTTGAGTTAACTAACTGCTGCTTTCTTGTTTTTCTTTTCAAAACGTTTTATGGATTGTCCTCAGTTGTTAATAATTTTTTGACTTTGATTGTGGCCCCATGGGGTGCTATTTGCCTAGTCAGGCAGCCATGACTAATGATGAAGATTTTCACTTATCCTGCTCTGATTTAAATCAACATATTTCTTCTTGTAAATACTATTACTCTACCACCAGACTTTTCCTTCCAGATCACAAAACTCTCTATTTTTTATTGCATTTAAACATAAGATCACTGAACAAAAATTTGTCTTTGTTGAGAAAAGTACTAGAAATTTTTCCTAATTCTCCTGAAATAATCTGTATCTTTGAAACTTGGCTTAAAGATGATTTAATAAAAAATCCCTCAATTTCTAATCACACGTTTCATCACTCTCCAGCAATAGGGACTGATTCAAGTGGAGTCGCAATGTATATCTCAAACAAATTTTACTTTGAAACCACTCAAGAATACAATATTAAAAATGCCGATTGCGAAAATCTTGGATAAAACTGTAAAACCGTAGAAATAAAGCGATTTATGTTGTAGGAGTCATTATCGCCAACCAACCAGCAGACTTAAGGATTTTATTGATGCTGTTAACTTTAGCATTGACAAAATTGCAAAATCAAATCAAACATTTTATCTCTTAGGAGATTTTAATCTAAACATTGCCCCGAATGCGACAAATTCTGCTGCAGATTAGTTAATACGTTATTAAGTAATAATTGTCACCCGTTAATTACTATATCTACTCGTGTTACTTACACTTCACACACCATCATTAGTAATATTATAACTAATGACCCCAAACTTCTACTTTCAGTAGTCATTCAAACCATCGTGAGCGACCATTATCTTATTTTCTTCTTAGCTACTTCATACCCAAATTCAACCCTGAAAACATTTTTCGTAGAGATAAGAGTACATTTAATCTTGACCTTTTCTTATCGAATTGGAATCGAATGATCAGTTACTTTTTCCTTCATTTGCTACTAATAAGCACAATTATAATCAACTTTTTTCCGAGTTTTTTAAGGTATTAGAAAATATTATTGAAATTCATGCTTCATGCACCACTAGAAAAACCATTTAGAAAGCAGCGTAAACTTCATGCCAAACCTAGGATTACAAAGTTGCTATGCAACAGGATGGGGCACCGCCTCGTTGTTCCAACCGCGCACTCTCGAGTATCTGAGACAGCACTTTCCAGGGGACAAGTTAATTTGGAGAAAGAAAAAACAATTCATGGCCTTCGTATTCCTCAGATTTTAACTTCCCAAACAACTTTATTTCCGCTGACGTTCCTTGATAGACAGGGTTTACAAGAATAATCCTACAACAATTGGCTGAAGAAAAACATCAAACGCGAAATCAGAACAATTCCTGGCAGTCATGTTGGAGCGCGTTATTGGCAGTTTCAATATTAGGTAGGCAGAAGTTATTCAGCAGCATGGGCAGTGCTGAGCACCGTGTTTTTTTTTAAAGTCCGCAGTCCGCAAATCCGCAACCGAATTTCAATTTTCTTAATCCGCAACCGCAAGTCCGCAATTGCACGTTCAAAAGGTTAGTCCGCGACCGCAAGTCCGCAACGACGTTTCAGAATTCTTGAATCCGCAACCGCAAGTCCGCAACTTCCTAATTCTTGAAGTCCGCAACCGCAAGTCCGCAACTTCGTAATATTTGAAGTCCGCACCGCAAGTCCGAAAATTTTTATGAACCGAGTATAAGAGTTTTGCAATCAACCATGTCCCAAACTGATCTGCTCATAGTTGATTAGCAAAAATAAGTCAAAAGTTGTGACTTGTGGGAAGTATAGCAAGCGTATGGTGAATACATTCCACACAATAGAAAAAATTACTCACAATCGTTGATCGTAGTAAATGTACGACAGCATGACTTGTTATTGAGCTGCTTTTTCGGATGGCAAACTCAAAAATTGCCCAGCCCCTCTTACTTTCAGGTCCAACTCAAAACAAATTTAAACGCTTGTAATTTTGATTAAAGTTTTTGAGTGACTTGACTAAGGGTGTTTAGCCCCTAGCCCTCCTGGTTGCGTTACTGCTTATACAATAGGTGCCTAAACTGCATGGAAGCATAGTGCACAACCCACCGACGAACCCTTAAAAATGCTACAATGAAGCTAGGGATTTAAATATTAAAAGCCATTGAATTACAATGAGAAGCCATCAAATAACATAGCACAATCCGCATTTCCGCTTGCAACAATATATTCTAAGAAAACAATTTTTTTCGAGGCAGGAAACGGCAAAGGCAGTAGAAGGCAAAAAAACATTCATATTTCATATCACTAATCGTTCCGCTAAATTTTTAGTCCCTAGTTTCAATAAATACTCTAGGAACGAAATAAACGCACGCTACCAGCAGTGCCGTCGCCAAACCAAACGAAGTGAGAGGGCCCTAGCCGAAAATGGGGGGACACTATAAAATGGACTGAACTTTTGCACATAAAAACTGATATTTTAAAGCTACTATTTTGTACTCATCTTTGAAAAAAGATACATATAAGCCCGGCAGCGTTTATTAGCTCGATTTGTATGCGGCAGAATTGCAAACGGGCCGACTAGTTCAGGCCCGAACCCGGCCCAAACCCGGCCCGAACCCGAAAACTTATTTGAAGCCCAAATCATGACCGAAAAAACCTGAAAGTTAACGTAGGTCTGAAAAATTTAGCAATTTTGCCAAGTTATTTTAATTATATTTTTATGCACCTAAGACAAAAAGTACGTTTCAGGCCCGAATTAAGCCCCAAATTTTTGTCAATTTAAGGCCCGAACCCGACCCGAAAAGCCCGGACCGACTTACAAATCTGGTATGCAGCCCGTATAATCGTTTGAAAAATCTGTCAGCAGGAGTGAATGCAACCACTAGCGCAAACAGGGTTTTGCTAAGAGAGAGGGGGCTTGAACCAAAAGTAAATGTTTTTTGCACAAAAATTGTCTAATTTAGGTCCCGTGCTGAACAAACCGTTGCTACTTAAGCGTGTTACAGAGGGGGCAGAGCCCCAAGCTGCTGGGTGATTTTTTCAATTTTGCAACAAAAATAGCGATTTTATAACGCCATTTAAATCACATTTCGGACGTTTTAAAATCATATAAGTAAATTACATTAAATTGCTAAAGTTCAGAAGTCATTGAAAGATTTAAAATGTCTAGTCTCTTGAGCCCCAGTATACTTCAGGTCAAGTCCGAAACACGTTCAAACGCTTATTCTTTTTTTTAAACGCTTATACAGTATGACCTGAAACAATACATTTTCTAAATGACTTGGCGAAAAGGGGGCTGATGATCCTTTAGCCCTTTCCCTCTGATTGCACCACTGACTGCGACCTAAAATAAATCTTGAGTGTGCTCTAAAAAATAACAGCTGGTCTTTTAAAAAAATGTTTTCACGTATTGTTTCAGGTCATAATCACTAACGAAATACCGGTAACGCTTCTGTAGGCATACATCCCTATTCCGCGACACATCCGTAAAGGCGTGTTAATAAGACGGATTATTGGGTTACATTTATGTAAAGCAGTTGGTGGCCAGCAATTTTGCCAGCAATCGAGAAAACTTCTACCGAGAATCATGTTTGAAAATTATTCCTTTTTCCATTATTGCCTGTTGTCTTGTCGTTACGTGATGCTCAGAAAAAGCATTTTGAGTGAACCGAAACGGGGGGCACAAGCAGTCGTTAGGAGGGTACGGCGCCCCTGGACCCACCGCAGCGACGGCACCCCTGGCCCCACTGTAGCGACGGCACTGGCTACCAGTACAAAAAATGATATCCCAGTTGCTAATTTTGTAAACGCACGGAAAAAAATAACAAAGCCATACTTTGAACCAGGACGGCTAATTCGAACTTAAACTCAAAAAAAGTCGGTTGTTTAGCTGAACTCGAAAAACAGTGTTGATTCCAATTTGAATCAGGTTAGACCCGCTTCTAATAGCCTGTCTCGCCTCACGCCGTATCCTTCATATTTCTGCAGTCATACCACTCTTTGGATATAAATATAACAATGTTATTCCTCACAGAACACCAAAAATTTGATTCATCCCAAGAAGCACGGCAAAACAAGAAGTCAATTATCAGCTAGCCAAATCAATATCAATTGACTAAAATATACTAGACCAAAATTTACGCTATTGATTATACTAACACCGTGCTTACACTATGCTAGACTATATTAGACTATACTATTAAAAAACTACTTCGAGGTCGCACTATAGAAATAGAAATGTCAGCACGTTGACATTTTACATAACCAACTTACTACACAGCTAACTTGATACACTAAACTACAAAAATTTGAGACACGATACCACTCATGCTGTCGAAGACTATTTAATTTGAGCACTAGTTGCAGACTTAAAGATTATGAGATTAAAGATCATAAGACAATACAGTTAAAATTACTACAAAGACAGTTTTAGAAGATTCTAAAACAAGCACAAATGGGAGTTCAAATATGTTCTAAAAAATTAACCAACTATTTGCATAAAAGATGAGAACGCGGCATAATTCGTTTCTCTCGTTATCAAACAGCATGTCAACAAAAAGAAAGCGATTAAGTCGAAAAGCAGACGTAGTATTTATGTCATCCTGAATTCGAAAAACTTGATATTTTTGCCGAACTTGAACTCGAAAAAATTAAATTGATTTCTCATGTTTAACTGGGTAAAAACATGAATATTTTACGAAAATAGAAGGGAATTTCATTATTTGTATAAAACTTGCGAAATTGCGGACAAAATTAAAAAAAGTCCGCAACCGCAAGTCCGCAATTTAAACTGCTGAAGTCCACAAGTCCGCATGTCCGCAACTTTTTTCGTTAGTCCGTAATTGCGGATTTGCGGACTTGCGGACTAGCCCAGCTCTGAGCATGGGGCTTGGATCAAACATTTTATCAATAACTAGGGATTCAAGAAAAGAACTGCAAACTCGCAATTGCCTTTACAGGCCCAGCGCCACAGAGGGCATTTTGGGCCGTGCTCTCCCAAATCACTGCTTGCGCCCCTCAAGCGCAGACTGTGCCCCCAAAAGTGCTACTTGTGCCTTTCCAAGCGTGAGTAAACTTTCGTCCTAGGACGCAAAACACGCATGAACGTCACGACAAAGACTTTTTTTTTGGTCATCATTCCCGAATTCAAGGATTTATGACAAAGCGTAGATTTTAAGAGGAAGGCTCTTTTTTATTTATTTAATGTTTTTTTTGGAAGATCGTGCCCCTCGTGCGAAAATTGTGCGCCTAAAGCAGGCAACCTACCAGGACGCACGGGGAATAATTTGGGTTAAAGACCTTTTTTTGGTCTTCATCGCCAAATTCGAAGAAAAAATTATTTTGTGCCCCTCAATTATTCTTCATGCCTCCCCACCCCACCCCAGTCACGCTACTCTGGAGCCGAGCCCGTGCCTTTACCTGCTGAAACTTTTAGTGGTACTTCACTTCTGGAATAATTTTTGCAAAAAAATTTCGTTAACAGTGGGAAATATGGCAATTCAAAACTGCGCAGTTTTTTTTGGTTCAACCTGTAAAGTAAACGATTTATAGTTAAGAGATACTGCCAGTCAGAATAATAATGCATAACGCTCACGCAAAAAATTACAAGTCTTTTGATGTACTTATGCTCTTATCTACTTTTGTATCTTACATTTGCCAAGCTACTGCAGAGTTACAAAATTTCAAAGAAGTTTTTCATCTCTTAAAACAAAACGAAGAACTTGATGTACAAATTTTTTGTTTATGTTTAATCAAATTTTAGTAAAATACAAACAAAAATCACAATTCTAATAAATTTAGCAATTTTTTGTTTATGTTTAATCAATTTTAGTAAAATATAAACAAAAATCACAATTCTAATAATAAATAGAACAATAATTTTTTGATAAATGGTATCCAAGTGTAAATAATGGCCATTTTACTAATAACAACTACTGTAAGTTACCAGTACTCTTCACAACACCAAAAATAGAAAACCACAAAAGCGCAACATCACATGCGCACCATACAGCGATTATGTGAAAACCAAAGTTGAAGATTCGGTGCTTTTAAAGTACTGGGTATTAAAGTACTTCAAAAGTACCAGGTATTGCCCATTTCTAGTGAAAACCAATGTCAGAAAGAAATTCCTGAAGCAGCTTACCAAGTATATTTTTCCATTCATCATAATCAGCTTCATAAACTCATCAACAACAACATTGTCAAGATAAGCTAAAGGAACGCTTTTGGCAAGACAGGTGCTTTTGTGGTTTAGGATGCTACGGTACGTTATTTTATTGCATCAAATAAATTTTAAACAAATTATGTTGTCAACCCATACTATAAAATTTCGCCACAATGAAGCTAACGTAATTCATTAAGTTGGTTTTATCTAAAAATTCTTGTTTGTTTTAACAATCAGTTGATTTCAATCGATTGGCGATAATCTGACCTGCGACCAGCAAGATATAAATCATTGCTTTACTCACGCAATACTTCCGGTAAGCCGACCAACTATAATTTTGCTTTTAAATACAGTAAGTCGAATAAGCAATGTCCATCAAACAAAAACAGACTAATTAAAGTACAGCTAAAAGCAAAATCAACGAGGGTTATCTAAAGTTAAACAATCATGTTAAGTTAAATGGCATTTGACTACATTCTTCTTGACTCAGCCGTGCCAGAAATAATCTACTTCAAACACAACGTAGGAGCTTCGATAATTATAATTTTTATTGGCAACCCTGCCTTTTCAATTTAGTAATCTAGCCCACAAAAGGCTTATATTAATTAACCTATAATGTATAGATTGAAATGCATCTGCAGCTTATCATAATTGCGGCTTTGCCTTAAGATAGAACTACAATGGCTTTGCCGATGTTGTTCACGTCAGGATTGTCAATAAAAGATATGATTAGAGCAGGGGCGTCCAACCTTTTTCAGCCGCTGGCCAAATTTGCTGTTCCAAAAGTTTGGTGAGCCAAAATTTATAGTTTATCGTTTTATCTGCCAAAAAATAGGTGAAGACCAAAAAAAAAAGGTCTTCGTTCAGATTTGATCGGTGTTCAAAAAAAAGGATTTTGTGGTATTTTTTTGCAACTCACAACGTCAGCGCGGAAGCATCAATCAACCAACCAACGTCAAAACCTTTGGTGGGCCATTTCAAAACCTTTGGCGGGCCACTGCTGGCCCGCGGGCCGCGGGTCGGACGCCCTTGGATTAGAGATACTCCTATGTCGTGTTTGAGGTAACATATCCCTGGAGCGGCTGCGTCAAGAAGGATGGGATCAATGGCAATCTAATCTAATACGATTGCTCTAACTTTAGAACCCCCATTGATGTTGCCTTAAGTCCTCTTTTAATATTTCTGCAGCTGGGCTCCGAATAAGAAATTTACGTATGAAAAAATATTCAAAAGCTTTGCATTGCAAAACAACAAAATATTTTAACTTTTGGTAACTCGAATGTACCGACGACAGTTAATCAATAGTTTTCGACTACAATTTCAACGTTTAGTTTTGAACAAAATTGCAAAGTTTGTTAGCGTGGTTGATGGGTCGAAGTCTTTCATAATGGTTTAGACTTGACGTTATAGCGGTCAAAGCTCGTACAATTGTTGCTAAAAAGACAATATTCAAGTTTTCTCTAACTTATCGATCACCTCAGTTAACTTACTCGAACTAACGCTTCTTGTCTTTTAAAATGCTGGTATTGAAGCAATTATTTTGTTAAGAACGACTTTAGACAAGTTTGAAAGTTCGTTTCTCTTGCAATATACACTATTTTTTGCTGTTTAACCTATTTTTTGATATGATGTACTTAGCCCACAAAGAAGAGCTCAGTTACTGGCGCTTTTGAGTATGCTTCATATCTGGTAAGCAAAATCCAGTTGCTCTGTTAAAATAGCGGTTTGCCTTATAAAAATGTTTGTCCTGCCTTAAGATTCAATTGCTTAACGTTTTGAAATCCTGAATTTTGCACAATTGTTTATTCGAGCTTGCTTTTATGCTCGTCCCTCTTTTGAGAAAAATATAGACTTTCAAAAACCACCTATAAAAATTTTAAATGGGTTTTATAATAACCTGATACTTTACTCATCGTTTGTAAAAGAGCATTTCGCTTACCGTCTGCTCGTTTGTTTATCTAATGATTGACGTGAATTTCGAAATGTGATTGACAGCGGTGTTCAGCTTGTGCAATGCTCATGCTTAAAATATTTAAAGCATTTCTTGCGTTTAAAAATTTTTTAATTAAGACAAAATTAAGCAGCTTATTACTTTTTCAAACGGTATAGCTGGGAGGATGCTAATATTTTAATCATAAAAATTACAGCCAACCTAATGCACTAATCGCTATTATTTTTCATTGTTGGAAAAATAAATGAAACAAAGCAGAACATTTTTGGAAGAAAACTCGATTGTTTGTCGGAGTCACTGCATTAATCAACGCAAACAACATGTTCTGTATGTTTTGTTTTGACAGGAGTTGCACCATCTCGATGCGGTATAAACTGTGACATAAATCGAACGGACAAGCACCACCACTACACCACAGGTTAAATTTTAAGCCCAAGTTGTTTTTGTTTATTATTAGGCCTACAAGCAGTCTACATACTTCATATTGTTCATCATGCCATTGCTGTATGGCAATTACGTTTATGAAGTGATGAATTAGGTTATCTACTAACCTTGTTGACTATAGATATAAGACTATAGAAATACTACTTGAGGTAATAAAGAGGTGTCCCAAATCTTTATCCACAATTCCTCTTATTCGCAAAAATACGATTTAATTCGTTTGACTCCGTACCATTGGCAACCCTTCATTTCGCAATTTTGTGACATCACAAAAGCGTACTGTGTGTAGATCAATATTAGTTGCCTAAGTCCACAGGTTCCAGTAGCAGAAGCCAAAGATTCAGATTTGGTTGTAGGCTACTCGTTGTTACCAATTGGTATTTGCTTTTCTTAGTTTGCTAAATTTTAGCAAAGTTATGTCTGTTGTGATATCATAAAATTGCGCAATGTAAGGTTGCCAATGATATGAAGTTAAACGAATTAAATTGCATTTTTGCAAATACAGGAAATTGTAGAAAAAGATTTTGGACACCTCTTTATTATCTCAAGTAGTTCTCATTTCTTCATAAAACCAACTTCACACAGTACTCTTCTTTAACGACGCTATAAACTAGTTGATTAGCTATTGCAAAAACGCATCACTATGCAAATTTTTCTCCAAAACAATTCTGATTTGTAATTCTATTGTCATTTAGCTAACTGCTTTGGCTAGAAAAAACAACAACAAAACTTTGGTATTCTAGTCAAACTGCTATCTAACCAGTGCCTACCAGTTTGCTCGGTCGTGGCTTCACGCTGTTCTTTTTCATGCAAATTTAACGTAGGGAAACTGTAAATATCAATTTTTATTATGCTTGATTTGAGTCTCCGGGTAATCAAATCCGAGTCTTGAAAAGAAGACTTTTTTTTATTTGACTACTGATCGGTCAAAATCGTTAGGCCTTTAAGATCAAATGCTTTGAATTTTAATTTACTATTTTTTTTTTAGAAAGACTCTCAATCTTTGAGCCAAAGAATTTACGTATAGATTGTTCACTAAAAAAACAAATAGCATAAAAATTTTCAACTCACTGTCTCAAATGATCAAACTTCCCAAAAAAGACCAATCTGAAAATGATCTGAACTTTTTAAGTCTCTGAACACTCACCCATTATAACTTTTTGCTTAAGTTAAAAAACGTTGGATAGAAGCAGTCGAATTTAAGTTACAAAAGTAAGTCTTGAACGTAACAGTTCTACATGTAACTGTAACAGAAAATGTATTCAGATTAGATTATGTTTCGATTTTTAGAATATTTTCTTAAATATAAATGCTCCAGCGCCATCTGTTGACACGTTTCGATTAATTTCATTTAAAAAATGCTTTTAACATCTAAAACCAACAAAAATTCTAATTAAACGTAGCTGCCAAACCAAAACTCCACTAAATCAACTACAATGTGAATCTGCCATTGACAACAGATACTTCAAAATCCTGACTGCGCTGTCCACTATCATCATTTGCAATTTTCAATTTTGGAAAAAGCTAGAATAAATTCGTTTTCAATTGGCAACGTTAGAGGTTTTTTTTATCAAAACACGCACAACAATTTTGTGCTGGCAGAAAGAGTTTTCCTATTAGGGATACAGCTTTTTTGGAACACTACATCCCTGTATCATAATTTGATAAACTTTTATAAAAGATTAAATAAAATCCAGATTTTAAGTTGATTTGAAGTAAAAACCTCACGCACAAAATGATTTTAAATACTTTAATTTTTAACTTTTTGACCAGTTCTGGAGGTCACCCAAACCTTTTACGATTTCGAACTAAGAGTCACATATATAGCAGTATTGACGTTCAGAACACAGACAATAAAGTAATTTGGTCAAAGATAAGATAAATTTTCGGAAAGAGGAGCTACTGTCCTTGTTTCTGCAGAAGGCCTGCAACTCCTTCATTTCTTTTATTGAATCCTTGCTGCATTTATTTCATCAAGCAATGATGATGGGTGACCGCTTTTTCAGTGCTTTTTAAGCATTTGGAAACGTCGGCACTGGCAGGACTTTGTGGTGGCTGGGGAGGGAGAGAGTTTTTTTTGAAATTGATGTGAAGACTAATCGAAAAAGGTATTCACTTCAGAAAAAGCGCAATTTTTACAGGATTACGATGAAGAGTAAGAATTAAAAACCTACAAAAGGTTTTCACCTCTAAGGAACTGCAGTTTTTACCGGTTTTACACCGTATTTGCATTTCATACTTTGGCACCGAATGAATTGTTTGCCGGTCTACTTCCAAAGGGGTTTTGGCATTGCTGTTTTTTTTTTAGGCAAAACGTTTAAGGTTTGCACGTGATTATAAAAAGCCATGTCACAATGTCCCCCACGATATCTTGGTCATTGATTTGAGACCTTTTGGGTATCAATCCAGAGTTCATTAAAATCCTTAAATGCTTATCGCAAAAAAATTAATGCTAAACCAACAATCAACAAATGGGTAAGAAACAAACAAACAGCCTTAACGAAATTTGATTCAAGTTTTAGGCACTAGCATGAAAGCAAGAGGGCTAGTATGGCACTAGAGTTCCCGCGTGCATTGTTAATGTTGGAAATCTGTTGAAGGTCGCAAAGACAACTTCCTATTTTGTTTTTCAATGAAGTGATGGAAGAAATGTGTTAGGTGGTACTGAAATTTCGTCTCGTCCCTCCAACCGCTGGTGTTCTTAAAGGTCTGAGCTTTTCCATTCTGAAGCTTCCTTCAGTTGATCAACTTTGCCTACCTATTTCTTCATAAAGAAATAATCAATGTCAGGAGATATGTTTGAGCCATGCCGCTCATCGTTTATGACTACGTAAAAAAATGCGATCAAATACGTGGTGCTGGCATTTGGGTCTGGGTCTCTCATTCTTTTTAATATAACCACTCTTGTTTTCTATCCAGTGTAGATATTTGTCGTTCAAGAGACCTTGTATTCTTTTTTGCTATGGTTGCTGCGTCAATTGAAGCTCCTTAGATTGAAGCTTCAATTGAAGCTTAGTCAACTTGGTTTCCATTTAAATTTTTAAAACCACAACTTGTAAAACCACAACTTGAGGTTTAATGCCTTATATTCGTTTATCAACAAGTGAAATCTTCAATCAAGTGCTGATTCACTTCACGTGCTTTCTTGAAGAGAGACTAGTGGATTTATTTTGCTGACTAAGGCTTGGTATTTTAATGCCTTCACCAGAAAACTGACGATATAGCCTTGTCATTCGCTGAATAAAAACTAATTCTAACACTTGCCTCAAATTAATAATATTGGTTTTTGATGTCACCATTACTTTTTTTATAACTTCAAGAAGGTAATAGTGACATCATAAACGTGTATTATTAAATTAACCAATCACCTCTTATAAATGGTAGGGCCTAATGACCAATTTTTCAAAAATATTTGGGCGTGACCTTTTTTGCTAGCTCAACAGAATAAACATCATTTCAAGCAGTTATAAGCAAAAGTTCATCGATTGGTGCTACAGGAAATTAGTTTTGAAAAAAAAAGTCAAAAAGTTGTACGCTATTGCCCATTCTCTCCAAGTTCTTCAGGAGTAATCGTTAGGTGGCGGAAATACAAAAATTGGTAACCAACCAACAAGGAAGAACTTTTAACCTGCACTTGCAGATGGCATAACGATATAGAATCGGTCGCAAACTCGTAAAGGTGAAGGTTCGGTTTCCTACCGCTGTAGATTCTTCAAGTGCGTGCAAATATCTGTTTTGAAAAAATTGTTTTGTGTTCTTTTTGCATTTATGTTCGTCGTACTTAAGAAAAGAAATAATAATGAAAAAAGAATCACTTTTACCATAGGCCACATTTTCAACTCTCATTGAATCTTGAAACGGGCGAGACAAACACCGTTTATTCTATTTCAAACAGCCGTTTTCAAGGCAAACAATTATTTGAAAGACCATCATCAATCCGATGATGTTAGAAGCGATTTCGAAATTTTGTACAATATAACAGCAGTGTTCAGCTGATTTGATTTAATGCATAATGTACCATGCACACTATACGCTTGTTTGACTACACAAGCACAAAGCACTTTTGTTAATTTTCTTTGCAAGTTTTTTATTAGGCTGGGCTACCAAGACGGAAAAATTGCTTAACCACATTCGAAATTAAGTGCTAGGTCTCTTATCTTATAAGAACAAAATTGCAATTAGTTCGGGAATCCAGTAATTTTTCAATTGCTCATCCGACACTCAGTAAACTGAGCCACACTGACGCTTTAAGTTTGGTGACTTAAGCCTGGTGTAGACTTGGTGTAAAAATGTGAGCGCATGAACGTACTTTTAGTTTCATTTTAAACAGAAATTAGGTAGACCCGCCGTAATGCTTTACCAGCGTACAAACTGCCAGGTGGTTACAACAAAATAAGGATATAAACACGTACGTTCACAATTTTACGCTGAGTGCAGATCGCATCTAAGTTTAAAAAACGCTACCTAATTTTTTCGTCTTTGATTTAAATTTTTTCTGTTTCTGCTATTAATACTGTTTGAAAAGGTACGCCACCCATTAAATCTCAACAAAAGTTTAAAAGATATGTAGCTGTAAATGCTTGAGAGTCCTTGGTTTATCGGAAATTTTGCTATTCGCTAATGAAGACCCAAAGTTTTCCTCAAGTTTTATTCCAAACGTACCCACGAGCAAAATTTAACGCTTCAGGACTATATAGGTTGGGTATAAAGTGAAAACTGGAGTTTATCAGTTCCTTGGTTTTAAAACTAACGGCAGTTTATTAAACTAACGGCAGTATTTTAAATTTTTATTAAATTTATCATTTTGTTCCACCAGTATATTATTTGTTAGGTTGATGATCTGGCTATTTCCGAAGATGACAATCTATAAGCTTTTATTTTCCCGCAAAAGCAGAAATTCTACGACGCTATTAGCCTTTGCGAAACTTTTGAAAGAGTCGCAAGCTACCCAAACAAGCGGACTTTAAAAAATTATTAATTCAACGCAGCAACAGCAGCTATGCATCTCGACACCAAAAAAAGCAATCCGATAACAAACTTTGTAGATGAGTAAACACCCTGAAATGCATTATGTTTTGCCACAGCAATCTTGCTCTCAAGCTTGACGGACAGCTATCATTAAACAGCATTTTCAATTCCAAAGGGTCTATTGCTAGTGATGGAGTGACGGCACGAAATACTTAACGCTCTGTAACGCTATGCCAATTTTTTAACGTATGTTTACAAGGTTATCATTTAAACAGTTGCTCTTCTAAAATCATACAGTGCTGCGTAATGCCTCTAGCACTGACTGCTCGTGATTGCAGCAAGCATACCAAAAAGCTTGATGCATAATTCAACGATACTTTGTACAGTATATTATCACTGCTGAATGCCATCACTCAATATTAAAGGATTTACTCAACTCAACTTTTAGGAGTGAGCTGAAGCAACGCCGAACCATATTTTCAGAAAATCTCTTTTTACCATCTAGGGTCCGAAACAAGCTCAAATGCCCTCATTTATTCAAATCAACATGTAGAACCAGATTACTTGCCAAGGTCTTGCCTCCCTGGCCCATTGGCCATTACATTGACCACATTCTGGTCTGGGGCATGATTATTGTCAACATTATTTGGAGGGACGAGTGATATAAAACTATTTCCAATCTTCAATTGCGGAAAAATTGCTCTTGCTTACCTCTTTAAATAATTGCATCCAATGCATAAATTTGTCAAAGTTTGTTTTGGTGCAGAAAAGCAAACTGTGTTGACCACTTCCTCAATCACTTCAACAAATCCCCGAATGGTTCCGAAGAAACCCAATTTCAGGATGAAATCAAAAAGACAAAATTGTGACTGATTTACCAAATGCCTTTTATATTACCATCACGTAAGCAGCGTCGCGACTATAAAAAGTAGTTTGGGAGAGAGGAAAACCAATAAAATTGTAGACGAAGTTGTAAAAGATTGAGTTTTTTTGCAATTTATTAAACTCCAATTGCAACATACTTATAGTGGTGTGCTCCAGAGTTATGGGTTTTAAAAAACATACTACTATGAAAGAGTTGAAAACAAAATGCCACTAACATAAGGTACTTAAGTTTTTGGTGCTTCATCAAGTCAAGAAAATCAGCTGGTGGCCCAGGAGTAGCGCTGTAAGTACCCCCAGCAGAGCTCCGGAAGCGTTAGGAGTTTTTTGAAGCTCTACAACATAGTATTGCAAGCTTTTTGTAACTGCTGTCATCAATTTGTAAATAACCAAGTATATGTGAACATCAAGCACCCATCCTTAATTCCAATTATATTACGTTTTTACAAAATTTGAATGGTTGAACTACTAAGCGCTCCAACACAGAACGCATATCGAAAATATAAGTCATGCTAAAGATTGTGCAATAAACACACCAAAAAATGGAAAAAAGAAATTTTAAAGCCTGTGCCTCCTTTAATAATAAATCTTAACGAAAGCACCTCCTGATTCCCAATTGGTAATACTTCGCTATTTCTACAGCACGTACCATATAACACAAGATAAATACGTAAGAAATTAAAATGTTTTTTTAAAAACTGTTTGTCTTTGGAGGAGAATTACAATGAGTAAATATTTCACTAACCAAGACAATAATGTTTCCCAATGAACAAAATGGCGTACCCAAACCACTATCAGTGCTAATCATCAAATTTGTACAGGATTTCGAAGGAATATTACGCTGAAAATTAAGCAAAAGTAATCAAATCAAATCTTTCATTATACTTGCTGTAATACACCGAAGTGTGTAACGAGTTTGCGGGGCCCATGTCCGCGTCATAGTGCCCGGCAGCAGAGCTCCTTTCGAAGCGGTGGCGAGCCATTGGCAACACTATGTCCGATTTGACCGACCCGAGATTTGAACCTTTGATCTCCCGCTCCAGAAACGAACGCGTTACCACTCGACAAACTGACCGGTTAAACAAAACTATAAGTTGTTCATTTTGTCAGCCTAATAAAATAAATATCTAAGTCACATTTTGAGCAAAATGAATTATCCATGCCAAAATGATCTGCGTGAGAAGGCGCGACTTGTAAAATTTTGAAATTTCAAAAATCGCCACTAGACGGCCTTTATGCTGTTAACATAAGAATGTCTAAGTCCAGAGACCGACTTAGGCAATTTCATGATTAGCGTATGTCAGTCAATGCTGACTAAGGCATCGAAAAACTACACTTGCTTTCAGAAAAAATAATAAATTGTTTGGCGTTTGGTGAATAAATAATTCCTTGTGGTAACTTATTAATTGCCTATGGTAATCAGTGAGAAATTATTTTGGCGGTTATTTTACTATAAGTTACTGCAATTGGTTGAGCTTATTTTAAAGAGCTGCGGTTTGTGAAAATAGGCCTGTGCCCAGCACACACTTCAACCCAGTTTGATGTTACTAACCAGGTAAAGGCCACCAGTAACTTAAATTCATGCTTCTAAAAGTCAACAGCATAAACGTAGCCAGAATGGGGCTCGGGTCCCACCCAATTGAAATGCCACAAATGATAAAAATGTCACAAAAAAGCCTATCGTTTTTTTACTTTCTTTTTGCATTTTTTGCGTACAACAGTGATTAACAATAATATTGACGACCAGGGGGCCCGCGCCCCTTCAATTCAATTTTTCCAGCCAAAATAAATGTATAACCCCGGAGAAATTAAGGGTTTTTGTTCTAAAAGTTGCAACTTCAGGCCCTCATGTAACTTTTTTATGAACGTAATGCAATAACCAGGGCCAGATTTTCCATGTGGTAGAGTGCCAGGGGCCCAGTGCTTAGATGGTAAGAATTTTCTGGCCTTCACCTAGATCACGCAGAATGATGTCGCAAAAATCTCCAAAGTCCCAAGAGCTTGCACAAAGTAAATCCATCCCGGGCAATAACATGGTTACTAAGCGTAACCATCATTCTATCGTACCATTTTTCAATAACTATTCACCTCCACCTAGCCATTTTTTACGCGACAAAATACGTTTGAAAAAAAAACCTAGAGGATATGCTCATTGAACAAATTATTGAATTTGAATAGAGGGGGCCTGGGATCTCTGGCCATAGGCGTAGTCAAGAGTCCGGGAATCCCGTTCCCCCCCCCACCTAAATTGAAATGTTACGTACAAAAAAAATGTAGCAAAAAAGCCTATTGTTTCTTCAGTTTTAGTTTTTTAAGCAATTTTTGCGTAGAACGCTTTCTTTTAAAATTTGCGAATAATGTTGACAACCACGGGCCCTAGACCCCTCTTAATTTTATTTTTCACGACCATTTTAATTGTATAAACAGGGGAAAATTACAAATTTTGTCCTAAAATTTGATATCTCAGGCCCTCATCTAACCTTTTTATAGAGGTAATGCAATAACTAGGGCCAGATTTATCATAAAATGGAACAATGCAGGGGACTCGCGCACAAGTAGTGAGACATTTTTTGGTCTTCACCTATATAAGGCAGAAAACTGTTGTAAAAATTTCCAAAGTGCCACGGGCCCTGTGCAACAGAGTTATAGTCGGGCCGGGATTTTCTGGCCAGATTCGGGCTTAAACTTAAAAAAAATTTCGGGCATAATTTGTGCGTGAGACGTGCTTTTTGTCTTAGGTGCACCACGGCCTACTAAAGAATACGGCCAGATTTCTCACATTGAGCAGGCCAAAGCTAACAGGCCGACTTTTATTTCGATGTATTGAGAATTGCAGTGAACAAGCAAGGATTAAAAGGAATACTAGATGATCGATACTTTTCATTTTTCATTGTATAAGAAAATTATTACCAAAAGATAATAAATTACAGAAATATTTACTAATATTAACAAGCTTTCCATATTAATTACATACTACTATAATTTTTGCAATTCTAATACTACAGCATTTTAATAGCAAAAGTCAATTGAAATCACTCTTGACAATAGTGTGCATATTGCAACGTAGAAAAAAAAAACTTGCAAGCTTATTCTTCCATTTTCATGTAATGAAAAGATGAAATAACAATCAAAATCTTATCAATCTCATTAGCAGCATATCACCCAAATAGCTATAGCCATCTTTACTATTAAAAGCTATGCAACACCTGTTGGTTAAATCTAATTAACCCAGGTTTTATGCAATCCTAAGAATCGTTTCTAAACTGCATTTTAATTTTAAAAAATAGCGAATTTAATCCCAAAGGGCTTAATAGTGATTCAGGTCATACAGCACTGAATTAAGAATGTTAATACAATTACCTCCTGCATTCAAATTTGCGGGATCAAAATAACACTACAAAGACTTTGACCACAATAACACTGCAAAAACTCGACCATAATAATTAAAATAATAATGAAAAGTGTACTAATTAGGTAAAGAAGTATACTATTACAATTATTTTTGAGTCAGTAATGTTTTACAGCTAGGTGGTCTAACTCTAACACATGCAATAAAAACGTAACACTAGCAAAATTGAGGCATACATCTACCAAAAAGATTTTTGGAGACAATACTGGTTCAAATATCATAGTTGCTACTTCACTGTTAAAAGAAATCTCTACAAATATTATCTATTTCAATAGAGTGATATTACTTTCAAAACAATAATGGCTAGGTGATGAAGAGTAGACTACCAAGTGGAAAAGTTTAGGAAATGAAAAAACATTACTTGCACAAACCTGCACGCAAAACTCAGAAGATAATTGTATTGAAAACAGAACCTCAGACCAGTCATACCAGAGTTTCAAGATGTCAATTAAATTTGTGATTAACAGCAGCAATTTTTAAAAAAGCCATCCATGGCGCACCAAGTCAACACCACTCCAACGTTACATGCAAATCTTGATCAACTTTTATAGCACCGAATATTTTGCGAAATCCTGTTGTGGCACAAAAAACTAAGTGGTAAAATACGATACATTCCAAAGTTTTATGAAATAGATAATTTGCTAAGGTCTGACTTTGGGTGATATCATCAAATTTTGTTATTTTATCCATTTCTTTGAAATCAGCAAGCTGGTCATTTTGATACACTAGTACTTAACGTGGTTTTCTAGATGAACTTGAAGTTGGCAAAGTTGACGGTCGTTTCAGTGATGCTTTAGTGTTGATAGTTGGCACTGGGTTCAAACTCCAGTTAAGCTTTTTTCATTTTTCATTGTCAATGATCAAATTTTCTTCAAAATGCTTCATGCAAATCACAGAATTTTAAGTTGGGGACCAGTTCGCACGATTGACAAATTTTATCCATGTCTTCAGCAAATCAGGTTTATTGAAAGGCAATGAAAATGATGATACTGTTTTGTTTTCTTTTTTAGACTTTGATATATATCCAGATCTTTAACCATAAACTACACACTTGTTCACCATATCCTAATCCAGTGTTTATATAAATTTGACAATCATAAAGAAATTGCATGCAATGTAATACAGAATAACAGCTGTTCAGGAAAAAACTTATTCAAAGATCAATTTTTTGAGCTTGTGCTGATAAAAAAATTAGTCAGTAGATATTGTATTTATTTACAATTACACATTAGTTCATCTTAGCACTTTTAAATCTAGAAACGTTCACACTCAAAATAAGCTAAAATAATTCTAATCGAGTCAAACAATTTTAGAAGTTTTTAAGCAAAACCAGCTTTTGAAGCAAGCAGAAAATTACTTTTATAGTTCTAAAACTGCTCTGGCAGTTTCTAGTTACTAACCTGGCTTTACATTAATAGTTAATCTCAACGCCATGTTTTTTTTTTGTTTTTTGTTACTGCAACCTTATTCATGCTTTTAAGAAACTGTTTGCTAAACTTAAGAATACAGTTCATGTTTTTACTCTTTTACCAATAGTAAATGTTTTTGAAAGTCGAGATAGTTAAGTTAAACTTTCTGGTTTCTTACTAAAAATCTTGGTTTCTTACTTTCTAAAACTTCTCTATACAAAAATCATACAGCTGCCTGACGTACTATCTTACGTATGATAACATTACTCGTAGACTCCTACTTACACAGGATTTATTAGATTGAAACTAAATTTGCTTTCATCTTTCTGCAATTTTTCAGTTACCTTGCAATGCTAACTAGCACGTTGTACATGCAATCTATTTAATTAAACAGTTGCGCAGTATCCTATAGTGCAGTGTTTGTCTCGCTTCAATGAAGCGATCGCGCTGGCAAATAGGTCACTTGTTTATCAACAGCGAAAAAAGTGGCCTGTTAGCAGCGGCGCGCTGATTGTTAGATATCGTGCCGTATTCTTTAGTATGCCGTGGGTGCACAAAAATAAAATCAAAATAACTTGGCAACATTACTAAATTTTTCAGACCTAACTTAACTTTCGGGTGTTTTGGGCATGATTTGGGCTTCAAATTGATTTTCGAGTTCGGGCCGGGTTCGGGCCGGGTTCGGGCCGGGTTTGGGCCGGGTTTGGGCCGGGTTTGGGCCGGGTTCGGGCCGGAACTAGTCCGCCCGTTTACAACTCTGCCGCGCAATAAAAATTCAGCCTGGGCAATAAAATGCTTAGTAGGCGTAACCATCTATTGTACCATTTTTAAATAACAATCCACTTCCACTTTTCCAGTTTTTGTGCGACATAAAGCTTTTGAAAAAAAGTTAGCTAGGGGAAATGCTCATTGAACAAATCATTGAATTTGAATTGAGGGGGCCTGGGCACCCTGCCGTATACGTATTCCTTCAACTGATTATTTTTTCTGTCTTTTTTTTTTGCTTGTGGTTGTATACGCAAAAAATACATTTATCATCATTATCATCATTATGAAAAAAATGTCTAAGAAAAATCTTCGAGTGGATTATTATTCACTGCTAAAATATTGCACCAGGCAATGTGCCTTAATTTTTCCTATCGAGGCCCATACGTACAAAATCTAACCCCAAAATAAAAGATTTTAAACGCGTTTTGGAATTAAATTGTTAGTAAAAGAAGGATCGAACAATTTTATCTTTCAATTGGCTTTCAAATGTTAAAAATCTAGTTCTTTCAAAGGTTCTGAACACATGTGAATTGTGATCCAGTGGCATTAAAATAGTTAGTTTTTACAAAAAATTGCACAGCGGCTAGGGGCTTAGCTTCCAGACCCCCGTCTGCGTTGGGTTTGAGGTACACTAGTGTACTCAACACATCACCCAATTTACACATTTGAACTTTTTTTTTTGGTTTAAGTTCTCTCCGTATAGCAAAATCCTGGTTACGTGCAAACACATAGGCCACGGCTTCTGATCTTTCAATCTACAAAATTTTTGTACCAGAAAAAGTTCCTCTTTGAAAAATTGCTAATGAAGTCATCACACGGAGTTTGTGATTTGGTCCTCCCACCAATCAAAAATCCTGGCTGCACTTATGCCCCAAGTTCTATAAATCCTGCAATTGGTTATTTTCATCCCAAACAAAATCTTGAAGGAATTTCTTCGAATGGATTGTTATTTACCGCTAAAATATAGCAGGAGGCAATAAACGTTACTTCTCTCTGCTTGGGCCAAATCACTAACAAAATTTAATTTCAACATGCAAGGTTTTAAATGTCTTTTAGAATTAAATTGTACGTAAAAGAAGGATCAAACAAGTTAATTTTTTCAACTTGCTTTCAAATGTTAAAAATCTTGTTCTTTCAAATGGCTTTGAACGCGTGAGAAATGTGATCCAAAGGCATTAACCCTATATCTACTAAGCTATTTTTACACCCTATTTGCAAATTACAAGCATGCAAATTTGCCTAAATGCTGCGAAATCTTATTTTCGGTTTGGACATTTGTTATTTCAAAGATATGTCTGATAAAGTTACCGCAAATGATGACGTCACATTCATGTGACGTCATGTTTAATACATTGTGTTAAAAAACCGTTTGGTTAGTGATAGAAGTAAGATTTTGTGCTTGTTGAAGCTACTTTTTGTAAAATTTTAAAAAATAAATATTTTTAGGTTTTGACGTCACGAAAACGATGATGACGTCATCAAAACTAGTATATTCTTATAACAGCATGCAAATTTGCCTAAATGCTGCGAAATATTATTTTCAGTTTGGACATTTGTTGTTTCAAAGACATTTCTGATAAAGTCACCGTAAATGATGACGTCACATGCATGATGATGCCACATGATTATTGTGCTGATTATTATTTGTAATTTTTTGCAACTGAGATATAGCATAATTCACAAAATTTTAGAACACTGCAGTATTATTTTTATTATATCATTCAATAGCTGATGAAAATGAATTTTTTTCTTATGCAAACGCAGTTTATTTCGAGAAACTGCAGAAAAAGCAATATTTTTGAATTATGGCGTCATCAATAACGTAATGATGATGCAATGCATTTATCAGTAAATAAAATGTTTTGTTCCAGCTAAAAATTAGCATCGATAATGAATACGCAGTACAATGAATAGAATACGCGCACTCATAAGCATGCATTGTGTTTAAAACTGCATGAAACTCCTTAGGTGCCTCCGACAAAGGCAAAAATGATGTCACTTCCGGTTATCCGGCTGACCCCAGACTTTCTGAAGATGTATGTTATTAAATTTGATTCAAAATCAGGGTGCATCGAAGCAAAAATTTTTTTTAGTTTAGGAGCTATATTAAAATAACTAAGAGGGAGGAAAACCCCGGTACAAATAGGGTTAAAGTAGCTTTTATCCAAAAATTTTTCAGCAGCAGAGGGCTTCGCCTCCAGACCTCAATAGCCTCTGGAAACTGGGAGCTTCGCATCCTGACCCCGCTTTTGAAGCAATTTAGTTATACTTATTTACTCAACACGTCTCCCAATTTAGACATTTTCTCTTTTTAACTTTTGGCAAACCAAGCCACGACATTTGATCTTCTTTGCTGCACAAAAAGATCTACGATATCTCTGTTCCACAAAAATTTCCTCTTTTAAAAATTTCAGATGACGTCATTGCATGTGATTTGTGTTTTGGGCCCCTCCAATCTAAAATCCTGGCTACGCCTATGGTCAACAGCCGGTAAAAAATCAATCGCTGCAGTTTTATAGCATTCATAAGAAGGAATTCCAGTTTTAATTTATTTCTGGAATTTAGTTATCTTCAGAAAATGTCAACTACTCAAAAACACTTAAAACGATTTTGTTGTATAAAATAAAATAAAATAAAACAAAACAAAAAAACGTGAAATTTGTTCCTTCGTGCAGCTTATCTGTGCATTAGTTAGGCCTAATCTTTAACCATTCAAGTGGACGTTAAAAAGTAATAGCAATGCTATTCAAGATAAAATTAAGAAGTGTTTTTGTTGCGAACCAAACAAAGAGGTTGGTTATGCTAGGTCATGGTCTGTTAACAATAATAATAATGAAACACCTATAAAAACGTTAAAATATTGCCCCCAACAAGATGTTGCGCCGTTAGGCTATTGAGGGGGTGGCAGCGCTTCTGGGGGGTTTTGCAGTTAGGCTCTTCAAGATTTGCCGTCACTGTAGCGAAACAGCCTGTTGGGGCATTATTTCAAGATAAAATTAATATTTGTTTGCCTAAGTCACAGAAAAATTTGTATTATTCTTGCCTAAGTCATTTTGCCATCGAGTGAGTGTTTTCAAGCAAAATTACGTAGGTCATCGTTGATATAATCATTTTATGTATTTTTGCCAAATTTCGGCAATGATACGTCATTTCAATAAAAATAAGAGACTTTTTTCATTTTTCTCAAAACTCAAAAAAATGACGGAGACATTTTTTTTCATTAGAGTGACGATTTGAAAGTATTGTATTAGCTTTTATTTTGAATCAAAAAGTTGAAAATAAATTCGTGATTAAAGCAAAAGTTTACAACGTATAAACAATCAACGTATTTGGAGCTGGCGAAATAATTTTCGGAATTTTGTTTCTTCTTTTTGCTACTCTGTGATAATCAGTTTTTGGTATTAAATCCACATAATCTTTCCAATTTTGCAAGACTTCTACTGTAAGTAGTCAAAAGCTTTCACCTCTTTTTGTGTTTTGTCAATAACTCCATATGCAGCACTAGCATCATTAGTTCATTACATTTCTTATCGCAATTAAATCTTGTTAATAAGCATGCAAATTACAGCATTACTTTTCTGATAAAATTCGCTTGATTTAACAAATATTTCCAGGTGTTCATATTTGTTTTAACAAAACATGTTGAATCTATAATTTGAAAATGTTTTGTGATACAAACAAAAATTTTCCAAGAGTTGTATTAATCCTAATAATTTAAACTCTGAACGAATCTATTGCTTTACTTTGCTTTTTATTCCATAAAATTGGCAAGTATTTGATATCGGATTTTTCTGAAACTGGGCGCTTTACTCGAGTTACTGTAAATTTTGCCACTAATATAAATTACTACAGCGCTGCTACTTTTAGCATTATCTTGCTCAACTTTAGCGCCGCTATTAATTTTAACCAGCAAACGCTACCCGTATATTCATTTTTTTTTGCTTTGTTCTTAACCAATGAAATAAATTTATTTCATCTCTTTATTTTCCTCTTAATTGTGTTAAAAACAATCTGCATTTGTTTCTCCGACAAACAAAGCTAAATACGGTTATTCTGCTGATTTCGCACAATTATATTTGCTTGTATTACTGCTTATTTTTTGCTGATTCAGCAAATCTACATGTTGTGTTTATGCTATAAATACAGTATGTCTTACAAAGTATTGAAGGAAAAAATGTGTGTTTGTTTGTCCAGTATTTAAAAATCTCGAAACCACTCAAAATGATTTCTGAAAAAAAAAAGTAGAACAAATCGGACCAGCGAAGACAAAATGACCGAAGCCTATGTATAAGTGCATGGATAATAATTGAGTGAGTATTGTCCTTTCTAAAGCCTAATTTTAAATAATTTGCAGTGTAATTTTAATGCACTTCTTTCAATCCATAGCTTTGGAGCGAATTGTTTTCAATAGGTTTTTTTGTAGTGAGTTTTGGCAGTTTTTGTTACAATAAAAGTTTTTCTGAAAGTCTAAAAACTAAGCAGCAATCAGCAAGAATAGTAAAAAGAAAAACACATATAGTTCACTTTAAAAAATTAAAAACATCTTCCGTGTCTGTAAGCAGAAAAGCAGATATAGCTGCACCTCAAGCTCAAATTACAACTTATAATGCCATAAATAGCAAATATCATTTCACAGTACGGATCAAAAATTAAACATTTAGAACCCTACAGTCTGCTTCACCCGTAATCGGGATCATTAGGGGTGTTGTTTGCCAAAAAGAACGCTAAGATAAAAATCAAAAATTTAAAATTTAAAATTAGGGTCTAAAAATTAGTTTCCCGTTCCGGTACCGGAGCCATAGCCATCTTCTGGACGGCCCAAAATACGATAAACCCAAATAACAGAGAAAAACTGAATATGGTCGTATGTAACTCGAACAGTCTAAACCACTAAGGAACCGAACCCAAGAATCGGCACCAAAATTACGATGACAAAAACTAATTTAATCTGGAAGTACAGCAGTAATGGAGTAAAAGACTAACACCGTTGAAACAAAACCATAGCTGCAGATAAAAACATGCACTCACAGTTGGCATCTTAATATCTTAATACTAGCAAACAAACACGTTTATAAAGGTGCAAAAAGTTGAAAAGCGGAAAGAACAAACGGATTAAAAACAATAGGGTAAGATGCATTATAGGCGTTTAAGCAGCATTACGTTTGATATTTTTCAGTTTGAATTTGGTCCATTGTCGGCTTTTGTTGATGATTTCAGAACGTTTGTTGAGAGTGTTTGCATAGTTCTAAATTAAAATTTGGTATTTCTCTTCCAAACAGAGTTGGCATACGCGATGTTCACTATTGTAGGCTTGGGAGTGGCGAACAATTTTCCTGCTGACTGTGGGGTCAATCCGTCGTCTTTGCATCTTCAAATATATTTCGATAACTCACTGGCGCTTGTTTTATATTGGTGTTTGAATGATTGTACGTGGTTACATAGTAGCGGAATTTGAACTAAGTTTCGCATAGTTCATATACATGGCATTGCTATTGTTTACATGTACTGATGCCTTGTAAACAAGCAATTTTTCCCGGCGTCTGTCGTCTAGGGGACAATTTGATTTATCTTGACAGTTGCAGGGGAGCGAATCCGATTCTGTTGTTGTTTTCGTGATGAGCGTTTTATTGTGTGAGGAGATGATGGCTGCAACGTTGGGCATGCAGCTGAAGCTAAGCAGTGGCGTCGCTAAGGATGGTGACACCCGGGGCGGAGTTTCGTGGTGTCACCCTTCATAGGTTATATTTTGAAGAATGTAAAGTAGGTAATGTATATTAATGTATAGTAGGCCGCAAAAGGTTATATTTTAAAGATGGCGGTGCTACTTCATTACTGTAAATAGCGGTTGTTATTTGGCTAACTCGATAACTTCTCATTGTAAGATTCTACAACTTGGAAGTATGCGCGTTTAATATTACATCACACGTTTAATATCTGGCGAGTAACCAGAAATCTGCAGTGGGGAGGGGCTCTTTCTGGGGTCTGGAAGCTCCGCCCTATCCGCCGGATACCATTAGGGGTCTGGGTGCGCAGCCCCCAGCGCTCAAAAAAGTTTATTTTTTTTGCAAAAATAACTTAATTTTAGCCTTATTTTGATAAAAGTTAATGCTTTTAAAAGCTGGCTTCAGGAAGAACTCTGGAGGCATAAAAATTAGCAGTGCAAAAACATGATTACACTCAGGCGCGTAGCCAGAAATCTGTAATGAGGGGGGCTTTCTCGTGGGGGGGGCTTTCTCAGCGCTCGAAAATTTTGTCTATTTTTGACAAAAACTAACTTTATTTTAGGCCTATTTTGATAAAACTTAATGCTATTGAAACGTGGCATACAAATTAGCACTGTAAAAACATGATAATGCTAGTTTCAATAATGAGCTATACGGGTGATAGCTATTGCCAAAATTTTAGTTCTCTTATTTACAAGCTGATAAATCATGAAATCCTATACTAGAATTCAACAATACTCTGAAGGAGTACTCTTTTTCGTCTATATTTTATAGAGAAAGATATAATTAGGGGGCTAATGGAAGGAAGTTTGAGAGAAGTTATTGGTAATTGATTAATACTGAATAGCCCCTCTCCCCTATTTCTCATCTTACATTTCATTTTTTGATAAAACCTATATTCAGGAATGTATAAAAACAACAGCATTTTTCGATAAGCGATCAAATCAAAAGACAATTTTTGGCCATTTTTTAAGTTGTTTTTCTGATTTATAAGTTTTGTTTTTGATAAATTAGCTCTTTCTCGAAAATAAATGTTTCAAAACAAGCTTTAAATCTTTTTTTGAGTCTATTCCAATGCAAAAGATGGTCTCAGAAGTGCTAAAAACGTAATATTTTCTTTATTCTGCATTTTGGCCGGCTGTCCAATTGGGGCGAGGGAAAGGCTGTATTCCCCCTAGCAACGCTACAGGTTCAATAAAACTCACAAGGAGTAATCCATATCGTCTATATTTAATAGAGAACAATGATTGAGGAGGGGTACTAATGGAACGATATTTGAGTTAAAGTGCATGGTAATTAACTAATACTGAATAGCCACCCCCTCCCATATTCCTGAGCTGATATATTTTTTCATGAAACCTACATTCAGCATGTTTCAAGAAGCCATCAAATTTAATCGCTTATTTGGCAATTTTTAAAGGTTTTCACTAAATTGTGAGTTATATTTCTACAAATTAGCGCTCGCCCCTCTAAATAATTTTTTCAAAAGGGGCTTTAAATCATTTTTTAGTTAATTTTAGAGTACTAAGCATTTCCAATGATATTAAACATATTGTTGTTTTCTTTTCTGTTTGACTGGCATTACAAAATGGTGTCACCCCAAAATGGTGACACCCGAGGCGGGCCGCCCCCCCTCCCTTAGCGACGCCACTGAAGCTAAGCTTTACGCAGTTTTTATTGCAAATATTGCAAAGCTTGTGTTGACTTGGAAAGTGTTTAGACAGAAGCCAAAAAACTTCTTGCCAATGTTGTTTTTAAAGCTGTTGCTATGTGGGGGATTGAACCATGCCAAGTTTCTCTTTCTGGCTTGACGTTTTCTTTTCGGTTGCTCATGTTGAAAATTAAGAGTGGATGTGTAGCCGCTTTTTTTTGAGAGCTTCGTTGCACAGCAGGATCGCTTATTTGAATTATTTTTTGTTGTAGATTTTCATAATGAGAGAGTGGTTCGGACTGGCGTGAATAAAAAGCGGCTGGTTGCTTAGTTTTCGATACGACCAGAATTTACCAGAGCTAGTTACTTGCAGACTGTACTGCTGAAATGCTTTCAAAATATCTTTTCTAATTCGTTCAAATTTAGGTCCTGACGTGTTAAGAAGAATCGCTAGGCCATCATCTTGGTAGAGGCCCATGGCGTTGCTGGTTATCACGTAGAAAGTTGGTGCAGAATAAATAACCCGACAAGCTTGTAAACTAATCGCTAAACATAATGGATTTGTGTTTAGGCACTCTTAGTTATAATTTAAGCTTAAGGTGCAGTTATGATATCTGTTTTTCTGCTTGCCGACAATGGAGATGCCTTAATTTTAAGGCGAAATATATCTGTTTAATTGTTATTGCTGATTGCTGCTTAGTCTTTAGACTTTTATTTAATTTTGGATGTAGAGTGGCAATCCAAGAATTTGCTGGATTAAGTGATAGGAGAACCTCGTTTAACCTCGCACAACAAACATAAGTTTATTTATATTTTTTTCGATTTTCTTGTGGAATGCTTTTGAGCAGATGGTATAATTGGAAGGAGGCTAATATTTTAATCATAAAAATTACAGCCAAAGTGATTGTAATAAGTTTATTTCGAACGTTTCGGCCCTCTTCTGGTGCCATTTTCAACGAACAGTAAAACATTTACGCAAATTACATTCTGGCATTGATTGAAATGAAAATTAGGCTCCAAATTGGTTTCTTTTTACCATTTTGTGATTATTAATTTTCTGGTTTTCAATAATTTTAAGGTTTAAAGAAATGTGTTTATTGAGTCTTGTAACTTTATGTTACGCTCCAATTCATTGCATCAAAAAATTGAATTAGCATGGTGCGGCAGATTAGCTCTTTTTGCTCGCGGTTGTCTAAATTGTTCAGATTGTTTTATAAATCAGCCTCGCAAACACTACAATTCATTGTTTTCAAGATGTTACAGAAAATTTTTCCATTTACACGTCACTCATTTTTTAGAAATTAAAATAATTTTTAGAACTAATTTGTTTGGTTTTTAAGTAAGGTTTTTTTTGATGACTGCATCAATGCCGAAAGAAAATAATGAGCTGGTATCTGCTAACTTAACCTTGCGTTAGTTTCTGCTACCTTACACTGGGCAGGCATTTTTGTCTCCCTCTCTCTATTTTTTCGTGATAAATCTCCTCAACCAAAAGTTTTTATTTCAAATTGACCTGAATTTGAATCAAATTTCATCACAAATAACTCCCAAAAGTTTGAGTGAGCCAAGGTAACGAAAAGTTTCCGAATTTAAAGATTTGCCTAAATCACTTTCCAAAAATTTATTTTTTTAGCCAAAATCTAACTTAATGTCATAAAACTTTTTTGTGACCTAATTTTTTGAATTGGGCATTTTATGAATCAGTATCAAAAAACAAACATATGTACAAAAGTTGAACCGCCTGTGACGCCATTGCAAAACAACGTCATTTTCCTAAAATATGATAGTGACATCACAATGATGATATCATCAATTCAAAACCAATTTTCAAGAAAATTTTGGTAAACTCTAATCCACATGCCAAATTTAGTGTTTCTATGGCTTTTGGTTTAGAAGTTAGATTGTGGTGCATATATGCCTTCTCCATTAGTAAAATGCGTTGCTCAAATAACCCGTGTAATATAAGGTTACTTAGAACGTTTTAAATTCAAATTTTTTCATCATTATATAGACAAATTTTTGTTCCATAACACTGAAACTAAAACTATCAAATGAAGGAAAGTCTTTGAGTCGTGAACAAAGCATGAACAAAGCCGTAGGGCCGGATAATATTCCAGCTTTCTTTTTAAAACAGCCAACTTGGAAATCGCTTCTTACCTCCTTATACTTTATAATTATGCTTTTTCAAGTGGGATTTTTTTCTAATATTTTAAAGGTCACTAAAGTTATCCCGATTCATAAAAATGGTAACAAGAATAATGCGAACAACTATCGTCCCATTTCCTTTCTTTCGGATTTTTCTAAAATTCTTAAAAAACTGATAAATCAAAGATTAACTCAATTCTTGGGCAAACATAATATTTTAATTCCCTCGCAATATAGTTTTCAATGTAATTTTTGCACTATCTATGCTATAACTGACATTGTAACTTTAACATATGATAACATCAATACTAAGCACTATACGGCTTTATTTTTTTTAGATTAAAAAAAAGCCTTTGACTCTGTTTACCATTCGACTCTTTTAGCCAAACTGGATCATTACGACATACGTGGCCATACCCTTAAATTAATAAAATCTTTTCTACTTCGGAAGAAATTTGTCTCCATAAACAAAATACTATCTTCATTAATGACAAATCCTTTTGGTGTTCCTCAGAGATCAACATTAGGTCCATTATTATTTTTATTGCACGTTAATGATTTACCTAATTCAATCAAGACTATTTCCAGATTATTTGCAGACCACAACTGTTTAACTGCACATCATTCAAATTTAAGCAATCTCCAAACTGAGCTAAATTTGGAACTGATAAGGCTTTCAGAATGGTGCAAAACTAATAAGTTAACAATTAATCCCACAAAAAGCCAACTCCTTGTTACATCCCCAAGAATGAATCAGTTAGTGACGGATTTTGATGCACTCCTGAATGGTACTATTGTCCCCCTTTCTAACTTTGTCAAATATTTGGAGGTAACACTTGACTCCATGTTAACTTTCGAAAGTCACATTAAAATCTTAGAAACCAATTTGTCCAAAGCTGTCGGTATTATTTGTAAACTAAAATTCGTTCTTCCTAAAGATGCATTAATAAAACTATATTATGCACTTTTCCAGCCACATTTGTTATATAGTCTAGTTATTTGGGGATCAACATATCCGAACTATTTGATGAGAATAAGTACTCTTCAAAATAAAGTAGGGTCATTCTATTATAAGACAGTCATAGCGTGTAACCCACCCTCTCAGATTTTTTTCATACTTAGATATATGAAAGCCATTAAAAAATAATGAAGGTTACAAAAAACGGCATCAAAATTCATCAAGCGGTTTTCGAGTTAAGATGGTTTCAATATTACCACTTGAGGGCACTGTTTGGCAGTCCCAAATTTTTTAATTTTTGTAAAAATCTTTATCCTTATGCTATCGAAACAAGCAAAATATCAATTCTGATAGATTTTGAGGTGAGGAACTCAAAAATGAGGTTAGTTTTTGGAAAATTGCAAAGGTAAGTGGTCAAAATGTAGATTGAAAATTTTTTGAGTGCCCGATTTCATTTCCGATTATCTCAGAAGGGCAAAAAAATTTTTTAATCCAATCATTGCCAAAATCTCAAGAATAGATCACTGTTTGACATATTTAAGTTTGGTTAATGTTATTTGTTGCATATTTCTGTAATTGGTTTTGAAACATCCCTAAAAACTAACGTTGATTTTTTTGTGATTTTCTGAATTTTTTGGAACACATGTATTGAATAGTATCTTATAAAATAATAATAGTTGCAAAAAATGAAGCAATCACTTTGTATACACTTAGTAAATCTGGTGATCAGCAAAAATTTTGATTTTAATCCTTAAATTGTTGGTGGTTAGTATAGGTCTAGCTAGGCTAATACAGTTTTGCTTCAAGTTATTTCCCCAGTGAAAATTAGTCAAATGACAGACATTGACTATTACGGGTATGGAGAGAGCTAGATTTATGCCATCCTTTTTCAATTGCTTACCTCTGGGAGCACTCTTGTAAAGTTTTAACCTCTAAAATGGGTGGATTACCATAAATTGGAGTGTTTGGCACAAATTCTCAAATGATTGGGTATATTCTCAAGTAAATGGGTATGACACAAGATTTTCTCCCTTTACGTAATGGCACTTTCTGCAGTGGTGATAATTAAATGGGATTCTATTAGTTGCAAATAGTCAACAAAAATATCAATTAGTTGCAAATAGTCAACTTGCCCTTTTGATACATACTTTACAGTTCAGATTTCATTTGAACAGTTAGCATGAAACAAGGTAAACCCATCAGTTGCTGTTGAGTGGCAGGAAACCTGGAATGACTTCCTTATATGTGACAAGTTAAACAGATAAATCATATAAAATTAGTGTAATGTGCATGTTAAGTACTGCAGACTACAGTAAAACCTTGATATTTATCTAACAGAAACTACAATTGGTTTGCAAGATTATTTCAAAACGCAAATTACCGGCACCGCTTTTGCTACAGTACAATAAAATAAATGCAAGTAACGTAAGCTCTTGCTTGGGTTATTTTCGTGAAATTGTTGCACTTAACACTTTAATCGCACACACATTATTAATTGCAATTAACATTTCTTAATCGATCGCAAGTTCGTTCGAAGCTCAAACACGGTTTGCGATTCTTTTGGAGCAAAATGTTTCGTTCTCTTTTAAGAAAAATTTTTACCACGCTTGTCGCGCTAATTGCTCTTTCGGGTATCACAATTCACAAGTATTACCCTGAGCTGTAAGAAAGCAAGGTCAAAAATTTTGTTTTAGTTTTTTTATAGATCTTTAGTTCTTTTATGTTTCACACAAAAAAGTCCATTATTTTAGCGGGTGCAGTTTGCGAGATATTCGCGATTGAAAAATGCATTTGTAGCAAACGGCAACGTGAATTATTGTTAACGTAACGATTGAAATAATTACAATCCTTAAATCAATTTTTGTAAATTGAATCATTGAAAAAAAACATAAATTGCAATTGAATTGATGACCTCTGCGATATTTGTTATGTAAGAAAACTTAGATGCAATGCAGAATAGAACAATAGATGTGATTTTTTTACGATAAATTAAAAGTTTTTCAATGCGATAAACTCGTCACTAGCTTCTGATGATAGATTTTTTTGATTAAGTAGGTTTGTTATCTCAAACAACATAAAGTGAAGCTCAGCCAGCGCAAGACTTTAGTTTAAATACGCTTTGTGATTGTGACGTAACCAATACTAAAATATTCTCAAACTTTTACCTAAAATGTGACTTTTGACAAAATAGAAAACAAACAACAGAACTAATGACAAAAATCGGAAGATAATTTTGTTTAATTTTTATAATGGATAATGGATGTTGATTTTTTGTTTGTTTTGATGAGATATTTTTGAAAAGAAAAGCATGCAATGCGATTGCCATCCCACAATAAATGGTATCTATTACCTCAATCTGATTTAAAAATCTCACACAAGAACTGGATTTTTTCGAAATACGATATTATGCAAATTTGGTAGTGCGCACTTTTTCGAAACTAAACAACATAAAAAAGCACTCTGCCATTTTGATTCGGGCAAGTTGAGATCTCCTTGGCTAGTAAACATTTGTTATAACTTGCCCGACAGGCAAGTTACTAAAAAAGTTAATTTTGACCACTGCTGTATATATACCGCAAAGTGTATTTAGTGATAAGTACCAAATGAAAATTAGATAAGTGAAATTCAAAAGACTTACTTAGCAGTAAATACACTTTGGAGTATATCCAGTATATGCAACATATTACTAGCAAACCAATTGTAGTTTCTGTTAGATAAATATCAAGGTTTTACTGTAGTCTGCAGTACTTAACATGCACATTACACTAATTTTATATGATTTATCTGTTTAACTTGTCACATATAAGGAAGTCATTCCAGGTTTCCTGCCACTCAACAGCAACTGATGGGTTTACCTTGTTTCATGCTAACTGTTCAAATGAAATCTGAACTGTAAAGTATGTATCAAAAGGGCAAGTTGACTATTTGCAACTAATTGATATTTTTGTTGACTATTTGCAACTAATAGAATCCCATTTAATTATCACCACTGCAGAAAGTGCCATTACGTAAAGGGAGAAAATCTTGTGTCATACCCATTTACTTGAGAATATACCCAATCATTTGAGAATTTGTGCCAAACACTCCAATTTATGGTAATCCACCCATTTTAGAGGTTAAAACTTTACAAGAGTGCTCCCAGAGGTAAGCAATTGAAAAAGGATGGCATAAATCTAGCTCTCTCCATACCCGTAATAGTCAATGTCTGTCATTTGACTAATTTTCACTGGGGAAATAACTTGAAGCAAAACTGTATTAGCCTAGCTAGACCTATACTAACCACCAACAATTTAAGGATTAAAATCAAAATTTTTGCTGATCACCAGATTTACTAAGTGTATACAAAGTGATTGCTTCATTTTTTGCAACTATTATTATTTTATAAGATACTATTCAATACATAATAGTCGCAATATAAAGCAACCACAAAATTTGGTGCATTTTAGGCTTAGGCCTATCACTTTTATTTATTTACATTATTTACAATTTCTCTAAACGAACGTTTTCGGCACTACCACTGGCCCTCTTCAGGAATATCTAAATAGCAATAATAACTTTAAGAATCCGAATCAAATAATAAACTAATCTTCAAAAGGTTAAAACATTGCTGTACTTTTTTAGTGTCTACTAGCCTACGTTAAACTCAGCAAGAACGATTCAAATTTACAATTGAAATGACAAGAGTTAGCAATTATGACGAAACAAGCATTATGATTTCAGAAATATAGCAAACACTAAGTATGTCCAACAACTGTCATTGAATTTTATGGTTAAAAAACTTGCAGCAGAAATGATGATCCGCTAGCGTAAAGTTGACGATTGAGAGCAGGAGATTGCTTCTTGATCAGGAGGGCTTCGTGAATTTTGGTGTCAAACTCAGAACGGCATTTTCGAATTATTTTGAATGAATCCAAGCCAGTTTTTTTATTAGAGCAAATGTTGCAGGACATTATGTGGTCTTTAATTGAACTTTTCTGGTTACTAGTGAAATTTAGATGTTCTTGGACTCTAGTGCTCAGATGTCTGGAGGACATACCAATGTATGTCTTGTTCGTGTCACACGAACATGTAAAATGATAAACAACATTTGAACACAGAGCCACAGGTGTTTTGGATTTTAGTTGAAAATAAGATTTGACCTTAAATGATTTGTAGATCGGGATAATTTTAACATTCAGTTGATTTCTGATTATTTTTGAAAATTTGTTAACAAATCGTCGTGAATCTTTACCAAAATACGGAATAACAATTGGATATTCATGGGTAGAACTGCTAGAAGTTTGATCGGTATCAACGGAAGACTGATTACTGTTGTTTTGGCTTTGAAATTGTTGCAATAATTTGTCAAAAAACTTGCTGGGATAACCATTGGCCTTAAACATAGCTTTCATATTTTCTGCTTCTTTCTGGAATAATGTGTTGTTGGAGCATATTCGTTTAGCACGATTTAAAAGGCATAGAATCAAACCAGATTTCCACTTGAGTGGGCAAAATGCATTAAAATTTAGTAATAAATTGGTATGAGTTGGTTTCTTCCAAATCCATGTGTCCTATGCCAGAGTGATTTAGTTTAATTTCAACGTCCAAAAAAGGGATGGTTTCAGAAGCATGCTCTACTGTAAATTTGATACTTTTATGTTGAGAATTTAGAAGGTCCAAAAATTTTGAGCAAGACGTATCATTATTAAAAACAGCAAAAATGTCATCGACGTAGCGAAGGTATAGTTTTGGCTGAAAGTTTAAGTTTGAATTAAGCAATTTATTCTCCATGTGTGCAAGGAAAAAATTGGCAATGGTTGGACCTAAAGGGGAGCCCATACTAACACCGTCATGCTGTTCATAGAATTTGTTCCTGTGCATAAATATTCCTTTGGTTGCTAGCCTTAAGAGTTTTGCAAATATCTCTTATAATTGCTAACTCTTGTCATTTCAATTGTAAATTTGAATCGTTCTTGCTGAGTTTAACGTAGGCTAGTAGACACTAAAAAAGTACAGCAATGTTTTAACCTTTTGAAGATTAGTTTATTATTTGATTCGGATTCTTAAAGTTATTATTGCTATTTAGATATTCCTGAAGAGGGCCAGTGGTAGTGCCGAAAACGTTCGTTTAGAGAAATTGTAAATAATGTAAATAAATAAAAGTGATAGGCCTAAGCCTAAAATGCACCAAATTTTGTGGTTGCTTTGTATTGCGACTATTTGGTATAAAAAGTCGACCTCTTTACCGAAACTATATTCAATACATGTGTTCCAAAAAATTCAGAAAATCACAAAAAAATCAACATTAGTTTTTAGGGATGTTTCAAAACCAATTACAGAAATATGCAACAAATAACATTAACCAAACTTAAATATGTCAAACAGTGATCTATTCTTGAGATTTTGGCAATGATTGGATTAAAAAATTTTTTTGCCCTTCTGAGATAATCGGAAATGAAATCGGGCACTCAAAAAATTTTCAATCTACATTTTGACCACTTACCTTTGCAATTTTCCAAAAACTAACCTCATTTTTGAGTTCCTCACCTCAAAATCTATCAGAATTGATATTTTGCTTGTTTCGATAGCATAAGGATAAAGATTTTTACAAAAATTAAAAAATTTGGGACTGCCGAACAGTGCCCTCAAGTGGTAATATTGAAACCATCTTAACTCGAAAACCGCTTGATGAATTTTGATGCCGTTTTTTGTAACCTTCATTATTTTTTAATGGCTTTCATGTATCTAAGTATGAAAAAAATCTGAGAGGGTGGGTTACAAAATTTCAAAATTTTGACTGTTTTATAATGGAATGACCCAGTAGTAAAACTGGTAGGGGGTGGCGCCTTTCAATACAGAGCTACCCCATTTTACTACAAACTTAACATTCCAAAATTGACCGATTTGTACAAAATTGAAGTATCAAAACCAATGTACAATATTGTACACAGGCCTCGACATCTTCCATATAACTTTTCCAAATATTTTGAAAAGGCATGCAAAATCTTTCAAAGATCAACGAGATCTACCACTCAAGAAAATGATCTTTTATACATTCCACGATTTTGATCTAACAGATTGCAAAATGGCATTAGGTACCAGGGCGTCAAAATTCGGAATTCCATTTCTCATTCAATACGTTTACTGTCTCCAATTTCCTTTAAGGTAAAGTTGAAAAACTATTTTGTGGAATCATACGAGTCTTAGAATTTAGGATTTCAACCTAACTTATTGAACTATTTTAATAATATAACTCACACTCTTTTTCATGTATTTTTTATTACCTCTATTTATCATTAAAAATTATAATATGTTGGCATTTGGATGGATGCTTGACTCAATGACCGATAAGGTCTTTTCGCAGCTTCCTTGTCGTGAAACCTGATTTTTAAGAGGTACATTAGCCTTGTTTATTAATGTCGTATATTGTTGAGTATGTGTTTTCTATTACTGTAATATTTTAGTTACAGACAAAAATAAAAAATGACTTGACTTGACTTGAGTCTGAAGCCAAAATGCTAAAAAAATACAAAAGTTTTGGTGGGTTAGATTTTTAATTTATCTTGCAATGTTATGATAGCTCAAAATAAAAACGTAGCTCCGATGCTTTGACGACAGTGAATGCAGTACTTCACCTCGCAAAATTTTTATGTTGTTTGCAATCACAAATAAGAGAGCTAGCTCGAGATAGAATTTTACGTACGATATTGGTAACAAAAAACAACTTCAATATAAACTGCCGATACAAATACGTCCACAATTAATTACATTTTTTATAACTATTATTTTTTAAAGTTAAGACTTGCTCTAGCGCCACTACTATCATTTGCAAAAAAAACGCTATTTTAAGCGCGTTTTTTCAGTGTTTTGTGTTTTCTGCACTAAACAACTCCTTGAGTCAAAGGTGGATTAAACTAAATAATTCGGGAATAACTAATTTTGCTATGTTTCAAAACATTGAACTTAACACTCTTAGCTTTATATAAACTGCATTCATTAGTTTGGAGAGATTATACCCTAAAATTATTTTATTGTTTTAACAGCATAACTGGTACTTAATGCAATATGTTTCTTTATAGTTGCTAGTTTAATTCTGCAGATTGTAATTAATCCACGTCAGTAAATTTCTGACTGCGTACGACTCTTAACGATAAAAAATATAAAATTACAGGGCAAACAAGGTTAGGTCATTTGTTGTTCCAAGCAAAACATTATTAAAAGTCAATCTAAAAAAAACGCTTTTCTACGATTTTGATAAAAATATCTTTTGTTGTAAAAAAATAAGTGGAACTCGTTAATTAGCTCAATTCCATTTATTGTCATGTTGTGAAACAATGCCAAAAGCGCTCTTGTCGTAAACTCATTTAAGTGAATTTGATTTACGCTCACCAAATGGTTTGAGCACTCTCAGTTTGGGAATCTCTTGACTATAAATGACCCTTGTCTTGGCCTTTCTCAAAATTTTAATTGGAGCTCGCAGTAGTTTCAAATAAAGCCACTAATGGGCGCTTGCAACACATTTTCAAAATGTAGCAAAACCGATGGGAAGAAGTCAAACAATCTTTACTATTTAATCAGCAATCCTATATTGTCAAATACAGTATACTCTTCAATATTGAATGTTTTTGACATGTTAAAGAACAACCACATAATTGCGTTTACTCTAGCTGACTGGATAAACGCGGTTTAATTTTTTAACGTGTTTGTATATTCAAGAAATTGAAATTGATCGCCAGCAAAATCTAAGCTTCTCAAAATATGTTTAAATAATTACTGTTTACTTTGCTGTTTTTTGTTTCGTTTAAATGATGCTTCAATAACGTAACTTACATAATGAACAATTGAGTTAAGTGTAACTAGAGTCAACATTATTTATTGTATGCGTATTGTATTGTACTCAGACTAAATTGCGTTTGTTCGAAATGACATCAAACCACAAAGCCGTAGTTACAAACATTTGCTTGGATAAAGTTGTCAAAGTATGAATTTTATGATACCTTTATTCAAAATTATTTTGCTTCTGCCAGTACAGTGCGTAATTCATTTTCGGGATTACGTATCAGCTTGTTCTTGTGCAGTGTGCATTTTTACTTTCGATGATATAGCATATCGTTTCAGGAAATTTCGAAAAAATGATTTGGCTTTGAATGTTTCCACATTTAACTTTTTGCAAAATTAGTTTCTGATTTAAAAAAAAGATGTTTCGACTAATTACTAAAGTCATTGCCAATCTTATTCAAATAAGATCAATATGACTTAAGTAATTAGTCGAAACGACTGTTTGAATGAAATGTTGACAACAGCTTTAGATCTTTTATTCTTAGTGAAACTGTTTCACAAGACCAATTATTATGCTCCAAAGTTTATCGCACGCCACTTTGGCGCTGAGAATTTATAATTAAATACTGAGAAGATTGGAAAAGACCTGCAAAAATAAAGTTAAAAGGAAAGCTGACATAGCTTTTTTGAAAAAATGCATTTTGTATAATTTAACACCTTAGTTTATAAGGTTTATTTTACACAGCACTATGTTTCTGAATTGTTTTTTATTAAGTAACAGGTACGTGCTGCAATTTATCAGCATGAATTTATCTTTTGTATGTTTCAATAAATGGCGTCGTGGCACTTTTTTTTCCTGACTCTACAAGTGTACATTTTTTACTGTCTTTTGCGTTTATCATCTATTTGCTATCATTTTTACAGGCAAGAATAAAAAAAATTAAGTGAATAATAAACATGGCAACTATGTACAGTATTTGTTTCCTAGTAGGACCATAATTATTAGACGAAATCAATATTTCACCTACGAAATACTACAAAATAATTTGAAGCAACCATGTCAAAAATAAAATTATTTTAAACCAACAAAGATAAAGTGGAACGTTAATTTTTCTTGAGAAGAGATTATTACACTAAAAATTTCATCCCGTTTTTCATTAATTCTAAACTAAATTTAATCCAACCTCAAATCCTTGCTCTAAAACTAATCCAAGCTTAATCTTAACCCAAACTTTATTCTTAAATCTAAAAAAATGAATGAAAAGTGCGCTTATGAATATTCCTTGATTTTTTATTGTTTTTTACTTAAAAATATTTTTGATGGAAGTTTCACTCTGTTCTTTTTTATTTTTTATTTTATGGTTCTGTTTGTTATATGATGATTTATATAATACAGTGTATTTTGAAGACTGCAATAAAAAATTACGCGTGATAATACTAGTAAAGAGTGTTTTAGAGTTAATACGTGTTCTTCTAAGTTGCATTAAAAAAGGTTTGTTTTACAGTGAAAAAGTATTTGGTTTAAGCCGTTCAGTGCGTAAAACTAATATGTCTCTCCGAGCCAATTGCTTTCTCTGGCATAACGAGTTTATTCGTCTTTCAAAAGTCAAGAAATTATTGTTAAATATTTTTACAACCGCCTGATGTTTTATTTATGCACCAATGTTTTTCATTCTTATTATGGTGTTTTTTATTGTTTACAATAGGCTAATGCACACTTTATTCAGATGGCGTCAGAAAAAGAAAAGCTACGTGTGTATTAGGGTGGTCCATATTTTATCAGCTTATGAAACTTTTAAGTCTCACCCCTTCAAGTTGTGTCATTTCATGAAAAAATAACTTGTGTAAAATTTTTTGAAAAGTTTTTACGTTTAGGGGTTGCCCAAACCCTTCAAAAATCAGAAATTTTGTTAAATTTTGGTATTTTTGGCATTTTGACTTTGATTTATTTTTTGATCAAAAACTGTGCTAATTGATGTTTAAAATGCTTTTTCACCTCATCTTTGTCAAAATTTGACACTTATATGTGTTGTAATTGCAAAAAATTGTGGTTACTTGATTTCTACCACTATGTGGCGCTATAGTTTAAATCATGAAAATTTATAATATTGTGTAGTTTTTAACCCAAAACAATGGTATTGATTTCTGGAACCACATTTTTAGCAATGGGTGTTCCAAAACTTTTATATAATGCCATTTTTATGTGTAGAATAGCTGTACACTTGTTTCATTGTTCTTCACAGTGATTTTAAAGCTTTTGCATGTAATTCACTTTCATTTTTGGCAGAACAAACAATTACTGTTTATTTTTTAAATAGTTTTGACGAGACGACAATATTAAGCCTTTAAGCAGAGTTGACATTTTTCATTTGGTTGGCATTTTATGGTTGAATATTTACTATTTAAATTACCTATCTGTCTTTTAGTGCTGAATGCATAGGTGGGCACAAGTCCGTTAATCGTTAATCCGTTAATAACGAAGCTAACTTTTTCATTAACTCGTTAATCCGTTAAAAAGTTTTTTCATGTTAACGGACTAAATTAACTTCCGTTAAGTGCTGTTAACGGACTAAAGTAACTTGCGTTAAGTTCTCTTAACTTCCGTTAAGGTTTTTATCGTTGATATCTTGCAGCTTCGTTGTGCATTTGAATTTGTTTTTATCTTGAAATTAGATTAGACTGTAAAATGTAACTTTCAAAACACAAAAAGACCACCATAGCAATAAATATTTCCTTACAATTGGCTCAACAGCGTCAATACGTGTTCTAGAAGCGAGTGAATAAAACGAAATGTAAATTACACGCAAAATGTTAACGGATTAACGGACTTTATTAACTTCCGTTAATTAAAGCTGAAAATAACGGATTAACGTTAACGAAGGTGTGAAGTTTGTTAACGGACTAGTGGTTAACGAAGCTAATGTTTTGCATTAACTTGCCCACCTATGGCTGAATGTCAAACAAAAAAGCTGTGAATATCCATTGAGTTTTTCTCAGTTTGGCTTGACTCAGCTTCAAGCTAGGTATTACCGCCGATGTTCAAGTTTTGAGCTTTCATGGTAAATGACTTGAAGTTAGTTAGTCACAGATCTATATGAAAACTGTTGACAGCAAAGAACCTACTGCATCACCAAAAGTTTAAGCGTGAGCTCAACTTTGTCTTCACAAAAATCTCACCTTTTTTATATTGTATAGGCTATCCGGTTTTCTCCCAAGCAAAATCTTATTGCAGTTTTGAAGTTCCAGTAAAAAATAATCATAATAGCTGGAGCAACAATGCGACATTGTAGAACTATTTTGGAGTGTTTGGTTTTGCCACTGTTGTACAACATACAATAGAAACTACAATTGTAATACTCCAGACTTTAACACTACTGTAAGCAATTGTGTTTCACTATAATTCTTTTGTCAAATTTTAAAATATTTCCCTCAACTGAAGACTTTAAGTTTCAAATAAAAGCTGAAAGCAAAGACATTCAGCATTGACTTTTTAGTGCTGCAGTCCAACTTGCAAAACTGTGACAATCTCATTAGTTGTATTTTCAGCCAAAGTTTAGTTTTGTCAAACGTTGTTATAACTGACTGTAAATTATTGTAATTGAGACTGCTCCATAAAGTTTTTTGTTTTTAGTTTAATCAGGGTTTAATCACAAATGGCTTCAATGAAAAGAGTTAGTATTGGTCATAATTCTGTACGACTAATTTTTTCTTTTGTCTATTTTTCTTAAATTTTTTTCCAGTTTTGTTGGTGACTCATTGTGTCTCTTTAATGATTATAGTGAAAAAAAAATTGCTTATTTTTCAAAATAATTATGCTCTACTGTTTCTTCACAAGATATTAAGAGCTGCAACATTTTTATGAAGCAAGTGTAGCTCAAATTTTTGCAGAATCTTGCACTAAATGGAAACGCTTTTCTTCAAAAAAGGTTCCATTTTAAATTTTAATCTTTCAGTTACGTTGTTAGTCAATGTGGAGTGTAATGATATTTTAATCTACTTTAGTTTATTCAAGTTATAACTCAAAATTGTTCAGTGAAAAAAGCACCGGGTTAAAAGTTTTTAAACAAAAAATGTTACTGTAAATTTTCACTGGCAAGCTTTTGAAATATATGAGAAGTATAACTGAAAGCTTATATTCTGACACCATACAAAAATGGCATTATATAAAAGTTTTGGAACACCCATTGCTAAAAATGTGGTTCCAGAAATCAATACCATTGTTTTGGGTTAAAAACTACACAATATTATAAATGTTCATGATTTAAACTATAGCGCCACATAGTGGTAGAAATCAAGTAACCACAATTTTTTGCAATTACAACATATATAAGTGTCAAATTTTGACAAAGATGAGGTGAAAAAGCATTTTAAACATCAATTAGCACAGTTTTTGATCAAAAAATAAATCAAAGTCAAAATGCCAAAAATACCAAAATTTAACAAAATTTCTGATTTTTGAAGGGTTTGGGCAACCCCTAAACGTAAAAACTTTTCAAAAAATTTTACACAAGTTATTTTTTCATGAAATGACACAACTTGAAGGGGTGAGACTTAAAAGTTTCATAAGCTGATAAAATATGGACCACCCTAGTGTGTATAATTGTGTATAGTAGTTTTTCTTCAGAAAGCTTCTTGTTGCTGTATCTCTGACGCAAGATTAACGCCGAAAATAATATTCCAGGCTGTTAAAAAATGAAACAAGAAAAATAAGAGCATAGAAAATTTAATTTCATACTGTAGCAAGGATCGCATAATGGTACAGTACTTCCGCAATTAATGGATTAATTTAAGTTCTTTTCACAATTGACACTTATGATCTTAGAGCAGTTGGAAGCAATTTTAAGATTATCTGTTGTACTACGTCGGCTAAGCTGTTTGCACATTATATGAGGAGACAAACAACAATGAGCCAAAAGTCAAAACTTGGCAAAATTTTCCTGCTAAGAAATTCAAATTCCATGTACCTTTTAACAATAATTTGGTGGGTTAATGTTTTCGACATGCTGTTCAATTTAAGCTTTGCAGCTTAAAAGCGCCAACCAGGTTAAAAACCAAATGACAATGCTTAATTCTTAACTGGGTTTTATCACTAAATGATTGATGCATCTTTATTTTCTGGTCACGAGATATGCTTAGCCAAATCTGCACACGCTTAGAAGTTGACCATTTCCCAGGTATTTTGGAAAATATTTTGACTTCATTTCAGATGAATAACTCCTTGGTCAAAGCTACCAAGCATTTTTACTCAACGACGCAACAACGTGACCAGGAAGGTTATGAATTTTTCATCATTTGGAATGAAATTAAATTCCTGGGTTTGCAATCCAAGAACTTTTATGTATTAAGTATTTCTATACTAATTTTTCATTCTGAAACGAAACAAAGCTGGCGCATCTAATACTTTGAAATTTTCCAGATTTTTGGCATATTTTAACATGTCAACTATGCTGTTTCAAGCAATTATATCACTTGATTTTTAAAGACTTTTATGTTGTAAGACAGATCGTAGCCAGAAGGGTTGGGGTGGGCTAAAACCGGTTTAGGAAAGCTAAAACTATATGGTTCCGCCTGGCAGAAATACAGACAAAATAAATACGCTCGAAGGACGTTTGTTTTGCCCCTAAATTTTCTCTCGCTAGCTGCAAGTCAACTCTTTTTTCGTTTAGTGTTTACTAGCTTTCCAACTGTAATACGTGAGCCTCTCCTGATACTATAGACTCTGTCTACGGCTTTAGTTAATGTTATATAACAAACAACCACAACCAAGCTCTAAAAAACAGTGGAAACTAATAATATTTGCAATGAAGCTGAGGTGAAATTATTGATCTAACAAAATTTTTTCTTTCAACTGTAATAAAAAAGAAAGATCACACAAAATGTTCAAAAAATTCAACTTTTACGTAAGCTTGCCGGGCCTACAATTTACGCATAAATAGCCAAAAGTTTAGTAGTGATATTGCTCTTTCAGCATTCTATTTAGTAGAAAGTGGTACAACGGTAAAACAAAGCTGTAGTTGCGAACGAGATCCCCAAAATACATCTGAATGTTGGTTGTTGCAAACTTTTCGTTCGATTTTTGGGACGGATATATATTTATCAAGTTAGTAAGGCATAATCACGTATCGAATTTGTTCTTTGTATGAGCCCACTAAAAAATTACGCAATTGCTGTATAAAAAAACTGAACGCTGTGGTAGATACTAGCACCAATTAAAGAAACAAACTTGAAAAGATGATGGTAAACAGAAAAAAATTCCGTGATAAGAGTGCATTGAAAATGTGAATTAAATTGTGCATAATGCCTACAGAAAAACAAATCGTTGGCAGATATCGAAGTCTTGGGTTTATTTTTCACTCAGACTTTCAGGTCAAATGTCTGATTTTGTGAATTTTTTTTATTTCAAAAGTCTTGAGGTCGTTTTTGCGATTGCAAAAAGGGAATTTTTGGGATTGTATTTAAAAATAAGAATTTTTTTTTCTTTTTTTTTTCCATTGACACCAAAATGGTTAATTTTTTTTGGTAATTTACTAAAAATTTAAGTCAATGACTGTTACTGTGTAATGACCGAAAAACAAATGAACTAAATTTGTTTTTTTTATCAACATGAAATAACAAGGCAAAAAGAAAATCAAAAAATTTATTACTAATGACATTTGCTATGATCTAACCTGGGACAAAGCCCGAAGCAGTCAAACATATTGTATTAACTCATAGCTAAATAGTCGTTAAAAAGAGCTTTTGTGGCTGATTTATATAGTTTGGTGGATGTAGTCTCAAAATGTTTGCTGACAAGTCTTTTAATTTTTCGAACTTTGTCAAAGGTTAAATTGTTGCCAGTAGACGGCAGCCTTATAGCACCGTAAAAAAACTTTTTCAGCAAAAACCAAATTTTCCAGTTCAAAGCAAGTCAGTACAAAACATTTACGGTAAACCGTAACTGTGTGAGCAAAAGCTAGGTTTAGCTATCAGTACTACTAAAAGAAGTAAAAATTGATATTCTAACCATCACCCAAGCTCTTCTTTTACTAGCCCTAACTCTTCAGAACATGCCCAAAACACTGACATTGAGACTCATTGAATTGTTGTTCCATCAGCAGTTGAGATAGCACGATGAAACGTGGTAGCCAAAAGCGAAAGCAGTATCATAAAAAAAATTCTTTTAAATCGTCAAACATTACAAATATTTAGGGATACATAATTTTTGAAGTTACCGTAAACGTGCTACTTTTCTTCACTAACAAACTTAATTCGCATGAGGTTTTTGTAATGTTAACCAAAAAGGTAGTGATTTTCATCATTAAGATGCAAAAGTTCATCACTTTTAATATCAGGCATTTGCAGATAAAAAAAATCATAATCCTAGTGGCCACATGCAACCAGGGTCTTTGTAAAATGACGCTTTTACCCTCTTAGCCACGCTATCACTTTTTATTCATAAGTAATACTGTTATTTTGAATGTTTGTCCATAACCAGGAACATTTTAAAGACTGAATAAAAATGAACAGTGTTTTTTGTAGAGCAAGCAAACCAAGGAAGTGAACGTAAACAGAACGGTAAAGTCAAATCTTCATCAATTGATTATTTTGTGCTTGTCGTCAATCGTATTTTTTTTCAAATTTATGCCTGATTTTGGAAATAAAGTCTGATGCAGTCAACATAAAATTAATACTGATGCTGCAAAATAAATTTCTAGCAGTAACAATACCAAGTTTAGCAAGCCATTTTTTTGTATCTGTTCTCATGATGATTGAATTTGATTCAAATTTAGCAACCGCACATAAATTGTAGTGTTTAATTATGCTACTTCTTGCTGTTTGTCGTGAAATGCGTAGGAAAACTAAAAATATTAAGGAAGCAGGAATGGCAGTGACATCATTTCCGAGAATGCTCATTTTTCAACTCTAAACCCAAAATCCCACACAATGTTTGGAGTGAAGTATAAGATCATAATGCGGAAATTCCATACGACAAATTATTGTTTTAAGATAATGATATCGGTAAACGAAAAAGCCAAAATACCACAAAATGCCATGATCAACTTAGTTTTGTTATTTGTTTCAGACATCATCCTCGTTTTTGTAGCATCTAGGTATATATATGTGAAAGCAACTTAAACGAAAGTTTACCCTAATAATCCTACGTAGGGGTTGAAGTACAGTAATTTGAAGAGCCCAGAGGAAGGCATGCATAGATTTCTGGTTCATTTTTTCAGTTTGGAGAGATCAAAGTAAACTTTCACTTAAATTTCCAAAAAAATTTATTCGAATTTATTTGAAATAAAAGTTTTTTGTTACTTCCTCATAAGTGAAAGATAAGTATGCATCGATCTACCAATAAACTAAAAAATCAATATTTACATATTCTTTGCTACTCTAAGTCGTTTAATTATTATTAATTTGATCACAGCCTCATAACATATTACATTATTAACATTGTTTATTTTGTCGCGACTACAACACAGTTTCAATTGACATCATCACGAAAAAGCAAAAACAAGCGATTACTAAAAAAGCAGCTTCAAAAACTTAGGTAATTCGGCGACAGGGAGGCTACGAAAAGATCTCATCGGTGATCGAGTCAAAGCAGCCACCCTATATGTCCGCAATTTGAAGAGAATTGTTATCGTCAAAAAACAAAAAAAAAACAAAATACTGTTTTTTGTTTTTAAGAACTTTAAGTCTATCAATTGCTCGAGTAAAATGTGACAACAAGTGATCAAGCTCATAATCAGATGTACAATTGTAAAAGATATTCTTTGAGTTTGACTTTTAAGGAATGTTTGGGAAGATTTTGTATTTTCATGGGTATTGAGTTTCACACGGAAACACCCTGATACCTAATGCTACGTTACAAGCGGTTAGTGCGATAAAGAGGAATATGCAATTGCTTTTGTTTGAACTGGATCTGGTAAAGCGATGGGAAATTTGCTAGGATTTTTGGAAAAGAAGAGAAAATACGGAAGAGGATGGCAGTTTGTCATGTAAAAAATCAAGAACTATTTTGGCAATTTCAAATTTACACAAATCAGAAAGTTTCAGGATTTTTATATGACCGTAAAATGGAGTTGGTCTTTCTCTGGTAGTACCACCACCTATAATCTAAACAGATTTGTTTTGAAGATTTTCTAATTTACTCATATAGGTAGGAAACGTACGAAGCGTTTCATATCTTATTTTCTCTCTTCATTGATCGCTTTCCGTGAGGGTTGGTGGGAGAGGGCGGGCTGCAGCTCGAGATTACGTCACCACATCTCACGGTCTTTTATCACATCCATCATTTCGCTTGGGTAAAGTCCCAAGCGATTCCATCCAAAATCCTCAACGTAATTGGTCCACCTAGTTCTAAGTCGTCAAACTTCTCCCAATTGCCTTGGCAAGTAAAACTTGTTTGGGGAATCTTTCCTGAGGCATACTTCTTGCAGGACCAAACCATCTAAGCTGAGATTTTTTAATTCGAAGAAGTAACGGCTTAATGTTTAGAAAATTTTAAACCTCAGAGCTATGCACCTTGTTAAATAGTGAAATTTTTTCGATTCTTCGTAAAAAACTCATTTCGGACGCTTGCACTTGTGATCGCTCTCTTTTGGTCATTACTCAATATTCATAACCACATGTGAGAATTGGTACAAAAATTTTTTTGAAAATTGTGAAGTTTTCCGTTTTTTGATCATTCTCGTTTCACAACAACCGAATGCCAATTCGGGTATCCAGTAAGGTGTTGCAGTTACCCCAACCTCTTCGAATTTTTTCTACCGTCTTTAAAATAGGAGGTTGCCAAAGAAAATCAAGATTACAAAGTTTGAGAAAAAAAATTGAGGTTTAAGCGTGGCACAACATTTAAGTTTTTTCTTTGTTTCTTTCAGAATTAATAGTGCTCAAAATTAATCACGTTTCTGTGCTGGGAAACTACAGCAGAAACTCTATTTGAGTTAGACCTACAGTATCTATTTTGGCTGTTTATGTAAAACTAGAGTGAAACATAGTCTACAATGTTACTTTCTTAAAAAATGACGGTGCAGACTATGCTTTAAGCCTAGTCATTGAAATCTATTAAACTGCTGTCCTAACTTAACTATAGTTACAGGAGCAGCTTACTAAAACCGAATTTGTTATGTTTTGCTGTGTAAGATATGGAATTTAGAGCAATCTACATAGTACAAGCTCTGTAAAACATGAACGTTAGTAAATCTACTAGCACTATACTATAACCAGGTTTGTAAATTTTCGCAGTTCACTGCTAAAAACTATTTCTAGACCTGATGACAATACTATCAAAAGCACATGTTTTCCCACCACGAAGCTGGAATTCCTACACTTCGTCAATTAAAAATAATTAAGGAAATAAAGAAGCTGGTAGATGCAATAAAAAATTTGTGCAAATGCAACTTTAACGGAACAAACAGTAGAAAAGCAAACAAAACCATTGAAAACTTCAAGAAAAATCTCTCTATCTTCATTGCTCTCTTTTCCGTGAGGGTTGCTGGGGCAGCAGCTCGAGCAGAGGCGGCTCGCGATGAAAGCTGAAAAAGCTGCAGCATACCCTATATAATCTGTTCCTTTTTTCTTTTTTTATCAATTTTTGAAGGAAATTTTTAGAATAACTGTGGTGATCGATTATTTATCATTCACTCAAGAAACGTTAAAAAAAATCAAGAAGCATGTACATGCCTTCAGAAGAAAATTTTAATCTCTAAAAATGCTTGAAATGTATTTGCCAAGAAAATAACTAACGTAACGAAACGAACGACCGCATGTTCATACATCCGCATGTTCATACTTGACCGCAAATTTTAAAAATTATTGCATTTTTATAACTAACTATTTTCATAAAAAAAATGGAAACTTTTGAGAAAAGCTGGTCGCTTTGTCGCTGTTACAACACATTGAAATCGTACGCCATGACATCACAGTTAGTTTTCTTGATTTTATGGTGATAAATGGTCCAAAATAAACTGCGGATCTTGCAGCTTTTTTGGCCTGTTGAGAAATTTAAAAATGTGTTTATTGGTTAAGCTATTGAATATATCACATCTTGTGCTGTTGTACATTCCTGTGGTTAGTGTAGAGTCGTGGAAGGGTATATGCTAAACTAGAACGGGGCTATTGCAAGTGATATCCGGGGACTTCGCGACAGTATCCAACTTTTACTGAACCTGTTAAGCTTTTACAGTGCCGCAGCTAGAGCTTGTCCTAGGGGGGGGGGGGCAAAATTTTGTGCTGGTGGGGCCACAAATTTGTGTCTTTTCGTAGAACACGTATTGCTTATCTTAATCAACAACTTGATGCTGATCTCAAAAAAAAAGTCATCGCGCCAAAGTTGCAAACTTTACTCCGAGTTTTCTGTTAGTCTTCAAAAAACAAAAAAAGGTCATCGCGCCAATTCGTCTACTTTTCTGTTGGTTTCCAAAACTAGTTTTTTGTTGTTGATTACTAGTTTTTTGTTGGTCTTCAAAAAAATAGAAAAAACGTCATCGAACCAAAACCTTGAAACCGCCGCAAGGAAAAATTTTTTTGCATATTTTGCATTATTATGGGTAGTTTGGGGGGCAAAGTTTTTGTTTGCGGCCATAAGCTTTTAAATAGTGGCCCAATTGCGTTAAATGAATTTGTATATATGTGGTTGTTGATAGTCAGATGAATAATTTAAATGCGCCTTTTTCAAATTTTATTTCACTAATTTTAACAGCTTGTGGTTGCTCGCTTTTGATATTTAAATATTTTGAAAAGTTAAAATAATGAATACCTGTCGTATGTATTAGACTATAGAAGTGTGCTTATCATGCTTTGGCAATTTCTGTTTCATTAAGTTTAGATCAGATCAAAGTTTTTACGTCGATATTTTTGTATTTTCAAAAAATGTCATCCAAGCTGCGATTAAAACTGCCAGGCTACTACGAGTGATGATATGTTAAGTGCATATTCAAAAAAAAGATTTTAATGTTTAAGAAGTAAAGTCGGTCTGCAGTATAAGGCTTTGAAACACGCCTCTTCAGTCACGCGCCAGTAACGACAGCCTAATTTTGAATCGAACTTTTAACGTCAGTGATACCAATCGAAAGGAGTCTATCTGTCCGTACCCGGCGTGCCGCGTTTGCATTTGAGACATTTTAAGAGATAAGGCATACACTTTGAATAATTACAAAGATGACTCCGAAGCAGACTCTTGTTGAACTGAAAACCTCCTTTTTCGTAATACGAACAGTTGCACTTTGTCGTCGTAGTTGAATTACCTCTATAAAGTAGACTTTTTAAGGCTCAATGTTTTTATATGATTTGCAGCTTACCTTTTCAAAATGGTCACTAGCCACCACTGAGCTCGAGGTTAAGCCGCCACACTTCACGGTTTTCCAACACACCCATCATTTTGCTTGGGTGAAATTCCAAGCAATTCCACCCAAGATCCTCAATGTAATATTGATTCATCTACAGTAGTTCTAGGTGATCCGACTTTTTTTTCCCATTTGCTTTGGCAAGTAAAGCTTGTTCGGAAGTTTTTCCTGAGGTATTTTGCTTACTTGGGTAAACCATCTAAGCTGAGATATGTCAATTTGGTGAAGTAGCGGCTCTAGAGATTTTTGAATCTCAAGAGATGCGCACCTTGTCAATGATGTAACTTTTTAAATTTTTTTGAAAAACCTTGTTTTGTACGCTTGCACTTGTGATCGCACTCTTTCAGTCATTACCAAATTTTCACGACCATACAGAGATACAGTTGGAGAGAAGTGACAAAGACTGTTTTGAAAATAGAGAGCTTTGCTTTTTTTTGACAATTCTCGTCTCACAACAACTGAATAGCGCAAACATCTTGTTATTGCAATTGCCTTGCCAATTCAGATATCCAGTTCTTCGTCTTGCCTTCCGTCACTCGTGAATGCAGTTCCAAAATACTTGAACTTCTCTATCTGCTTCAGTGTTGCTCCATTCACTTGCAACACGCACTGATTAGGGTTTCTTGAAAGATGAAATACCTCAGTTTTGGCCGTGCTTATTTTGATTCCGTCGGTGTTGCATGCATCTGCAAAGCTATTTAATGAGCGCTGGAGACCAGATCTGAGGAAAAAAGCAAAACCAAATCATCAGCGAGTAACTGACGACTAATTTTGCAATTTCCAGTCATGGCACACTCTTCAGCTTGGCTGAATTTATCGATCCAATTCATGTACATAACGAAGAAGAGAAGAAACAAAATGCATCCTTTGCGGAGTTCTACGCCTATATGGAAAGCTTTGATTGCTTGCCATTTACTCAACCGCAAAACTCCAGTCGGCAACATAAAATGCCTCAATGGCATGTAACAACTGACGATCAACTCCATTCTTCTGCAGAACTCTCCAAAGTTAGAAAGGCAATCATATTATACTTTTCCGCGATTGACCATGGATGCAAAGAGATCTTTGCCATATTTCCAAGATTTCGCAAACATTGAAAAAAATTGAGCACAACAATAAAATCTTAGTCATCAAACCAACGCTTTACCATGATTAAAAAATGAAGAAAAAACAAGATTTTTGAATTGCGTGATGTCTGATTAAAAAACCAGAATTGAGAATAAGCGAAAGACTTTGTCTGTCAAAGAAAATAAACAAGAATTATGACAGCTTATCAAAAAAATACTTTTTGTTAACACCAGAGGTGGATTCCTTGAGGACGTTCTTGGCCTCAAGCACGTCCTCGAGGACACATTTTGAAGTCCTTGGTCTTGGCCTCGAAGGTTAAGTCCTTGACCTTGACCTCGAAGCCTCAAGTCCTCAAAAATTGCCTTGTCCTCGGCTTGAGGACAGAACTATTTTTTGAATGGTAAAAATTTTGTAGATCGGCTAAAACTTTTTTTCTTCACTATTTTTTTTTTTTTTTTGAGACCGCCTGAAAAAAATTTTGAAGACCTATTTTTTCTGGAGAACACTTGCGTTTGTGTCCTTGGTCATTAGCCTTGACCTCGAGCATTCCTGTCCTTGGCCTCGAGAGGGTCTGTCCTCGGAAAGGCTATCCTTGGATTTGGCCTCGAATTTTTTTTTTGCTCTTGGTTGCGGCCTCGAGCCTTGTGTCCTCGACTCCACCTCTGGTTAACACAGCTGTGTAGAATAAAAAAAAAAAGACTGAGATTGGGTAAATAACAATAATGAGCATTTTTTAGTTTAAAATTAGAGCCAGATATCAAGTTTATTATTAAATTAGAAAAATATGCAATAATTTGGTATTAATTATGCTTGTAGCAGTGGCTTTATAATGAAACTTTTGATAACTTTGATTTAAGAAGTTCTCTTGCTGGCTGTGTATTAAAAAATTCCAAAAACAGTAGAAATGATCAAAAGTGATCACAGGTTTGACTTATAGCCCAAAAACATACAAAACAAAAAAAAATATTGTTTTTGAAATTGCCAAAATTTTGATGTCACTGTGCGACCCCCAAACATTGACAAATTTTTGCGAAACTCGACCAAAAAGGTTTTTGTGCGAAGCCTCCAACTTGAGCGAAGGTAGAAGTCGCCACGATAAAATTTCCAAATTTATGGGGCGGCTGCTACACCCTAGTATCCAGTTATTTGCTTTGCCTTTGTCACTCGGGAATGCAATCCCAAAATACTTGAACTTCTTTACTTGCTTTAGTGTGGCTCCACTCACTTGCAACACGCACTGATTAGGGTTTCTTGAAAGATGAAATACGTCAGTTTTGGCCGTGCTTATTTTCATTCCGACAGTGTCACATGCATGCAAAGCTATTTAATGCACGCTAGAGGCCAGATTCTGTTAAAGAAAAGCAAAACCAAATCATCAGCGAGTTGCCGACAACTGATTTTGCAATTTCCAATCGTGGTGCACTCATCAGCTTCGCAGCATTTGTGGATCCAATCCATGTAAACTATGAAAAGGAGAGGTAGCAAAACGCACCCTTTTCGGAGTTCAACGTCCACATGGAACGGCTTTGATTGCGTGCCATTTACCCGAACACAAACCTCCGGTCGGCAGTAGAATGACTTAATGGCACGTATAACAACTGACTATCAACGCCATACTCCCGCAAAACCTTCCAAAGTTTATCCCGAAGAACTCGGTCATATGCTTTTTCAATATCGACAAAGCATGCAAAGAGATCTTTGCCATACCCCAAAGATTTTTCAAAGATTTGCTTCAGAGTGAAGATTTGGTCCGTGGTGCTGCGACCCGGACGAAAACTGCATTGGCCATCCAGTTTTTATTCCACTATTTCTTGGCATTTCCTTTTGAAGCATTTAGCGTATACTTTTTTTGGTTAACTAAGGAGTCCTATCCCTCTGCAGTTCGTGAATTGCTTTCAATCTTCTTTCCTAAATATCGAAATAATCACAACCGTTTGCCAATCTCTGGGAGTTCTTCCAAACTTTCACGCAACTTGACACACTCACGTTAACCAGAAAATTTCTTCTCGAGGCAGCGCTTTCAACATCTCGGGTCTAATTTGATCTTCACCTGCATGTTTTCCAGATTTTTTCCCTTTCATCGCCGTTGCTATGAAAACTTCCTCTGCTGCAATTAAAACATCTCCAGTGATGAAGAACATAGGTATTGCCCCAGTGACGTAAGTAGCTCATCTAATGAAGGTGAAGAATCACTATGTAAAACTCCTGTGCTGTTCTCAAGAAACGACGAAACTTGGACTCCCACTGCTATCTGCAAGATCAGTCTGCACAAATTCATCCAACTTTGTACGCGTAAAGCCCGGAGTCAGTTCTGCTCTTCGACACAAAGCTGCTGCTAGTCCCTATGAATGCTGGAAATTATTCATTGACAATTCGATCTTAAAAACTATACAAGCACATACCACAAGAGAAGCCAAAAACAAAATTTGGACTTCGAATTATCTCTGGAAAAACTCGAAGCATTTATAGGATTGCAATACTTCAGAAGAATATATGGCAAACGACATTTGGTTGAGTTCTTGTGGAATAAAGAGTATCGTCCTAAAATGTAACACAATGGCAAGGGATTGTTTTGTAAAAATAAAAAGATTTTTTCGATCTGACAATAAAGATAGACGACGGCAGAGAATGAAAAAAGATAAATTTGTGCATATCTGAGAGATATTTGTAGCTTTTACTTCTTGCTGTTTTTATAACTACTAGCCGGAATGGAGTCTAACAATTGACAAGCAGCTGTTTCCCATAAAAAATAGATGCTTATTTATCGTTTTTATGCCTAACAAACCTGACAAATTTGGTATGAAGTTTTGGGTTTTAGCGGAAGTCAGTTCTAAGTATGTTAGCAATATTTACCTTATCTTTGGGTTTTTGAAAAGGAACAGCGAAATGAAAAACCACTTGCATATGATGTAGCGATGAAGCTTACAAAAGTTTTCACCGAAAATGATACAATATTGACACGAATAATTTTTTTACTACTGTGAAAGTTGCTTGATTAGTGCAAGAAAAGAGCACTACACTTGTTGGAACTGTTCGAGCTAATGTCAAAGGAATATCAAAAGAAATAACCAATGGAGGTAATGAGAAGTTTTCTAGCTAGTTTTTCTTCAATGATTATAAAAAGTGCATGCTCGAAAATTATCAGCGTAAGCAAAAAAAAGAATGTTCATCTTATGCCAACAATGCATGATTCTCCAGCTACAGACACTGCAGAAAAGAAAAGAAAAACACTTGTTATTTATTTTTGTAACCGTAACAAAGTTGGCGTGGATGTATTCTACCAAACGGTTAGGCTTTCACAACACATGCACCTACTAGAAAATGGCCAATGGCATTGTGGACAAATATATTAGATTAGGCAGGCCTGAACTCTTGGATCTTGTTCAGAAAAGCTACAGGCATCCGGATCAGCCGTCGTCCTTTTATTCTGCTGCTCTCTGAAGAGCTGACCAGTGCTTATGTATCAAACAATAAAAAGCGCAAACTAAACGACACTGTGGAAGATTACCAAAGGCCTTCTGGAAAGCGACAAAACTCCCGTCATTTTGCAAAAGGGAACATCTCAAAAAGTTCCCTTTTGCAAAAATTGATATTTTTGTTTTAAGACCCAGTTCCAGGTCTGGTAAAATTTTCAAGTCTCTAACTCGTTTAGTTTGCGAGTTATCGATTATCTCGATAAATAATTTTGCAAAAGGGAACATCTTCATGTCAACTGTTACGTCACAACTGCTGTTTTTTACAATTGAAAACTTAAAAATTTTATATGCGGCAGTCATTGATGCAAACAATCCGATGTTTAAAGCGTATAGCTTGTAAAAGCAAAGTAAAAGCAAATATTTTGAGATGCATTTTGTTGTTTTTTAAAAATCTTGGTAATTAACGAAGTTTGATTTACGTCAATTACAACAATTTGCTGTATGCTTATGTATAAGTTTAAATAGTCTTTTAGTCATGCTTGTTGGCCTTTGTTTATGTGGATTTTCATTCATTTATTTTTTTGGGTTGTTTACTACAATAGACCTTGCTTTATGCTGTATATGCTTGCCACTTGCGTGTGGAATAAACACGTAATAATAAATAATAATTAAACTGAAAAATGAATTGCTTTTGGAGTATTTCAACAAAGCATTCCTGTCTTTGAATCTATTGGAATATTTCCGCGTAGTTGTAAAATGGTAAGAGTAAGTCAACTTAAACAACTACGGACCCGTATCAATTTTAATGCGTTTTTAAAAAATTTTTGAAAAGTTAATGAGCAAGCGACAACAAAATTTTTTCAAAACCATTCTGAATTGATTTAGTCTCATTACGGTTTTTAAAGTGATCTATATGTCTACAACCTATGTTATTGTGGATGTTTTGACCATCTCTTACGATCACATTAATGATAACAATTTTACTTGCACAGTACCATTAAATTTCCAAAAAGCTTTTGATACTGTTTGTCATACGTTAATATTAAGTTAACTTAAACATTATGATAACCGAGAAGTTGCGCTCAAATTTATAAGCTTCTTTTTATCTGGAAAACAAAAACGTCTAGTCCAGACAAAAAAATCGTGCCCATCAGGATCTGCAATTCGAAATAGTCAACAATCAATTTGGAGTGCTTTAAAGCATGTAACTTAGGCCATTTATTTTTTTGATTTTAATATAAATGACATCATTAATGCCTTAAACCCAACCCCCAAATTATTTGTTGATGATACGTGTCTAGTAATATCCATGCCGACAATCCATTAATTTTGCGTGATAAGACAAATCATGAGTAATAGAGTGGACTAGAATGGACGAAAGCCATCAAAATAACTGTTAATCCTAAAAGATCTTCAGCGTAACATTGCACCCCCTTAAAAATCATTAATCCTATCCCAACAATCAAAATACTGTACTTTTCAACAATAATCCAGTTTCTGCCAATAAAGCACTGAAACATTTGGGGCATTACAATTAATAAAAAATAAACTTTGCACAACATATTATCGACGCAACATGTAAAATATTTAGATTTAAGTAGGCAACTGGGTAATAAGTAGCCTACTGAATATTTATATTTAGATCTAAGTAGCCAATTTTATTTTTATCTAGGTAATATTTAGATCTAAGTAGCCTACTGGGTAATGGTGGTCGGTAAGTTGTGGGCAAAAAGTTTGGAGTAATCTCTTGACTATGACCCTTGTCTTAGCCTTTCTCAAAATTTCAAAATTAGATCTAAGTAGGTATTTTGTTTAAATTTAGAAACATCCAACGTTTAACAGCTCTTCGTAAATTGTAATATGCTATGGTTCACTCTCATTTATTTATTACAAGGCATTGTAATAAGACTTGCTTAACATGCTAACAGCTTTTACGCGCTGACTGCTGGTAAACCAATCAGGTTTCGGCAATTTTGAATGCATTTTATCAAAAAAAAAAAAAATGCAACAAAAGAATGCGCCACAAAACGTAAAATTCTTAAAATAAAAAAAGGATTTGTTTTCAAGCGTTCAAGAAATTTAAAATTTTTCTATTGCAAATGTATCCTTTATTACGTAATAAGATTTGAGCAGATGTTCCCTTTTGCAAAATTACTTTTGAAAAAAGTCGATATCTCAAAAACTAGGAAAAATCGACATTTCAAATTTTCACCATAACGTTTAAAATCAGCCTTAACTTCCAAAAATATTTAACTTTAGCTCGTTTTTATTCTTTTCGTATGCGGAAGCGACATGCGCGAAAAACAGTTTCCAAGGCTGCGATATTTCGGGTTATAAAATCGTATCGAAATAGCATTTTGTCTCTTAGACCTTACCAGCTTAAATGTTTGCCGAACACAACTACAAGCTTAACTTAACACAAACAAAATCCATCGAGTTTGGCAACATCATATGTATTTTTCTAGTAAAAATCCACACCAAACTGTAATTAATTAGCTTCCAGCACAGCAAACGCATTGTCAATTTTGTACGTAGAAATGAATAAAAAACTTTCGCCGATTGTTGATTTTTCCCTAAAACACTCTATTGTCACATTAGATAATTTCATCACTTGGTCAAGCGTTTTATGAGTTTGTTTTCAAGCGTACAAAAAATTTAAAAAGTTGCTATTGCAAAATTTCATTCCTCGGTCAAATTTTATTAATTTGTTTTCAAGCGTACAAGAAATTTAAAATTTTTCTATTGCAAATGTATCCTTTATTACGTAATAAGATGTGAGCAGATGTTCCCTTTTGCAAAATTACTTTTGAAAAAAGTCGATATCTCAAAAACTAGGAAAGATTAACACTTCGAATTTTCACCATAACGTTTGAAATCAGCGTAAACTTCAAAAAATATTCAACTTCAGCTCGTTTTTATTTTTTGGTATGTGGATGCGACATGCGTGAAAAACAGTTTTTAGAGATGCAATATTTCGGGTTATAAAATCGCTTTAAAATTGAATTTTTTGTCCCTAAGGACTCACCAGATTAAACATTTGTCAAATAATCTGCAAGCTTAATTTAACACTGGTGAAATTCATCGGATTTGGCGACTTGACATGCACTTTGTCAATAAAAATTCACACCAAACCGTAATTAATTAGCTTTAAGCACAGCAAACACATAGTCAATTTTTTTTGCATAAAAATGAATCATAAACTTTCACTCCAATTCGGTTGTTGATTTTTCCCTAAAACACCCACTTCTCACCAGGCGCGTTGCCAGAAATTCGCGATGTGGGGCTGTGTTTGGGGGTCTGGGGGTGGAGTCCCCAGCGCTTGAAAATTTTCCTTTTTTTGCAAAACTAACTTAATTTTAGGGCTATTTTGATAAAAAAAATGCTTTTAAAGCGTGGCATAGAAATTGGCAGTACAAACGTGATTAAACTGGTGGCATACATGGGCTATTTGGGAGGTGGCTAATGGTAAAATTTTAGTTTTCTTGTTTAAATGCTAAATTATAAAATCGCATTGTTCCATAAAACTCTCATTGAGTGATTTATTCCGTCCACAGTTTAAAGAGAAAAATAATTGGGGGGGCTAATGAAAAGAGGTTATAGAAAAATGATTGGTAATTAACTAATACTGAATAGCTCCCTCCCCATTCCTAAATTTATAGCAAATTTCTCGATAGCACTAATGTTAAGCATTTTTACACTACCGATCAAATTTGATTGCTTATTTTTGGCCATTTTTCAAAGTTTTCATGCATTTGTGAGTTTTATTTTTGACAAATTAGCCCCTTCCTGAATATATGTTTCAAAAAATGTTTTAAATCACTATTTTAATCTGTTCTAGCGCATAAAGCAGTCTTAAAAGTGCTAAAAACGTGGTATATTTTATACTTTGCATTTTGGTCGACATGCCTATGGAAGAAAGGAGGCTATAGCCCCCCCCCCCCCCCGCCCCCCTGACTACGCTACTGCTTGTCACATTTAGATAATCTCATCACTCGGTTAAGCGTTTTTTGAGTTTGCTTTCAAGCGTACAAGAAATTTAAAATTTTTCTATTGCAAATGTATCCTTTATTACGTAATAAGATGTGAGCAGATGTTCCCTTTTGCAAAATTACTTTGGGGCTGTTCATAAAAGACGTCCGCACTCAGGGGGGGTTTCTGGAATGCGGACGTCCGTATTTCAACTTTTCCGCGACGGAAAATTGCAGATTGTTTTATTCCGTTTTCGGTTTTCCCGGCCAGTGTGAACCACGCATAAAACGTACAGTCATGTGATTTAAGGGCGCGAAGCGCACACAAAACAAATCACATGACTGTACGTTTTACGTCACCTTGCGCTGTGCTTGCTCTGTGTAAACTTTGTATTAAAACTTAGTATATAGTAATTAAACTTTGTAATTAAACTTATTATACAATTAAACTTTGTATTAAAACTTAGTATATAATTAAACCGTGCAAACTTTGTATTAAAACTTTGTTTGTGTCAGTGTCTAATTAACGCATTTTTGTGTCCGCATGGACAAGGGGGAGGGGGGTTTAGTCATTGCGGACATTTTTCGGACATGGGGGGAGGGGGGGTCAATTTTTTGCAATTTTGTGCGGACGTCTTTTATGAACAGCCCCTTTTGAAAAAAGTCGATATCTCAAAAACTAGGAAAGATTAACGCTTCGAATTTTCACCATAACGTTTAAAATCAGCGTAAATTTCAAAAAATATTCAACTTCAGCTCGTTTTTATTTTTTTGTTATGCGGAAGCGACATTCTTGAAAAACAGTTTTCAGAGATGCGATATTTTGGGTTATAAAATCGCTTTAAAATTGAATTTTTTGTCCCTAAGGACTTACCAGCTTAAATGTTTGCCAAACACAGCTAGAAGCTTAATTTAACATTGGAGAAATTCATCGGGATTGGCAAATTGATATGCATTTTGCTAATACTGTAAAAATTCACATCAAACCGTAATTAATTAGCTTTAAGCACAGCAAACTCATAGTGAATTTTTTTTACATAGAAATGAATAAAAAACTTTCACTGCAATTGATTGCTGATTTTTTGTAGTTATGAGTTACAGGCGAATTAATAACTTTTGAAACCAAAAATTGCCAATTTTTTATGTTTATTTGTGTGTCAATTCACGATCATGTGACCTAGTGTCCCAAAAATTGGTACACAAAACGCTTTCCATAATTTCATGTTGAGTCCCAATTTCAACTTTCTAGATTTAACCGTTTGCTCATTATGAGCAAATCAATTCTTGACTGCCAAAAGTCTTGAACAAAAACTAAAAAGGTACAACGCGCTAACGCAAAGTCCCAACTACGCGCTAACACAAAATCCCAATTGGGCTAAGCCACAGAGATCTTTCAAATATACAGTATAGGGTATCCCGAAGAGCGTAGGGGCGAAACTGCCTGTTGGGGGCACTATTTTAACAGTTTAATTGTTTTTTTTTTATTATTACAGTACGGTAGAGATTAATATAGGCCCTATGGACTACGCCAAAGCTTCTAAAACTGGGGGCGCTACCCCCAATGGGTCGCGTATAGGGCCTCAAGGGGTCGCGAAGAGTATACCATTTTTTACTACTTTCAGCAAACCCTGACTGTCGTTAAAAGCTCCTGCAATTCTGCAAATCGTCGTTCTTAACTTAACCTTAGATTCTACTTAAATAGACACTGTTAAATAGTAAGACTTCGGTGAACAACGTATTATAAAAAACGAAATCAGATTGTTTTTCCCTATTCATATCATGTAGCACAGCTGGATGCCTAACTTGTGCTATTCACTTTGTTTTATGACATTATAGAACAGAACCATGCCGATTTAATGCTTTTATAGTGATGTATTTAATAGCGTTGTCAGGGGGGCTGTAGCCCGCTCATTGGCCTGCCGAGCAAAATGCAGAAGAAGGAAAATACCACGTTTTAGCATTTCTGAGACTGTCTTTTGCACTTGAATAGACTCAAAAAATGATTTAAGCCATATTTTGAAACGTCCATTTAGAAGGAGGGGGGCTAATTCGTCAAAAATAAAACTCATAAATCAGAAAAAAAATTAAAACATAGCCAAAAATCGGTATTCAAATTTGATCGCATATTGAAAAATGCTTAACATAGGTTTCATCAAAAATGAACTGTATATAAGCTCAGGAGTGGGGGGGGGGGGGGGTGACGAATACTCAGTATTACTTAATTACCAATCACTTCTCTCAAACTTCCGTTAGCCGCTCTAATTATATCTTTCTCTATAAAACATAGGCTAAATAGATAACTCCTTGAAAGTTTTATTGAACTGCCGGTATAGAATGTTATGATATACCAGCTTGTAAAATGAGAACTGAAATTCTAGCAATAGCTACCTCCCTCATAGCCCATTTACGCTAGTATTATATTAAAGTTTTTGTACTGCTAACTTCTATGCCACGTTTTAATAGCATTAATTTTTATCAAAACAGGCCTAAAATGTAATTATTTTTGCCCCCCAAGTTACACAATTTTCGAGCGCTGGGGGCTCCGTACCCAGACCCCCGTAACACCCCCTTGCCCACTGCAGAATTCTGGCTACCCGCCTGGCTGTAGTACCGGTAATTAGGTAGAGGAGTAGGGACGTAATATAGCATAGTTGAGCACAGCTATAACTACCGTACTACTACTACCGGTTACATTATAATCAATTGATAGTAGGTTAAAAAAAAAGGCGAACGATAACGGTAACAAGCCTACTGCAGATGACGTTGAAGCAGCGGTAAAGGCAAATGCAAAAAAGGATGTTTGCAAATGTATTTGCGTTTAGTACGCATTGGGTACCAGTGCCTTGTTATTATTATTTTTTTGATATAATAATTACCACAGATGCACACCTAATAGTACTTATTATTTTAACTGTGAAGAGTCGCAAGAATTTTATAAGATGAAAAGGGGTCGCGAAAATCTTTATAAGATCAAAGGGGGTCGCGAGCCATAGGCGTAGCCAGGATTTTTGATTGGGGGGGGCCCAAACCACAAATCGCATGCAATGACGTCATCAGAAATTTGCAAAAAAGGAACTTTTTGTGGGGTAAAGATATCGTAGAATGGAAGATCTGAAGCTGTAGCCCGTTGGCACTTAAGCAGAATTTTGGTAAAGAGAAAGGGCGAAAACTAATAGTTGGAAAGTGCAAATCTAATTTAGGAGACGTGTTGAGTAAGCTAGTATACTCAAACGTATCACAGAGGGGGGTCTGGGGGCTGCCGAAGGCTATGTAGGTCTGGGGGCAAAGCTCCCAGCCGCTGGGCAATTTTTATAAGTTTTTCGAAAAAAAGCCATTTTAATCCCATTGGATCACTTTTCGCACGTGTTCAAAGCCATTTCAAAGAACTAGATTTTTAACATTTGAAAGACAATCCAAAAAATTTAACTGTTCAATCCTCGATTTACTTCCCATTAAAGTTCAAAACACGTTTAAAAATCTTGTATTATGGCGTAAAATTTTAATTGCAAGTGATTTGGTCCATGTAGCGGGAAGTTAAGCATATTGCCTCCTGCAATATTTTAGCAGTAAATAGTAACCAATCGAAGATTTTCCTTCAGGATTTTTGTTTTGTCATGAAGTTAACCAGTCGTAGTACATGTACGGCCATGGGGCCCAGGCCCTCTCAATTGATACTCAATAATTTGTTTATTGAGCATATTCCCTCGCTATTTTTTTAAAAGTATTTTAAAACAAAAATTGAAAAGGGAACACCATTTAACAGGAGCATTACGAAACCAATCGAACAAACATCAAAATTCACAGAAGCCAATGCTGAAAGCAGAACAAAAAATATACCAGTTGCATGCCTAAGACAGCTGTTTCGCCTAATTTTAAGGCTCATCAGTTAGGCTTAGCAAGGCCAAAATGACAATTATTATAGTGATAAAACCTAAAAATTAGAAAATGTTGAAATATTTGCAGATAAAAATTTTTTTTTTTTTATCTGCAAATATTTCAACATTTTCTAATTTTTAGGTTTTATCACTATAATAATTGTCATTTTGGCCTTGCTAAGCCTAACTGATGAGCCTTAAAATTAGGCGAAACAGCTGTCTTAGGCATGCAACTGGTATATTTTTTGTTCTGCTTTCAGCATTGGCTTCTGTGAATTTTGATGTTTGTTCGATTGGTTTCGTAATGCTCCTGTTAAATGGTGTTCCCTTTTCAATTTTTGTTTTAATACGTGATAACTGCACCCACTTGGCTTGGATGGATTTCCTAATGCCACAACTTTGTTGTCCCTTTTTTGATTTTAAAAGTATTTTATGCGTTAAAACTGGCGAAGTGGAGGTGAATCGTTATTGAAAAATGGTACAATAGATGGTTACGCTTACTAAACATGTTATTTCTGGGCCGAATTTACATTGCGCGAGGCTCCTGGCACTTAGGGAATTTTTGCAACATCTTCCTGTCAAATGTAAACGAAGAAAAAAAAGTTCTACTATCTGAGCGCTGGGCTCTGGCACTGTCCCATATGGCAAATACGGCGCTGGTTATTGCATTACGTTCATAAAAAGTTTAGATGAGGTCCTGAAGTAGCAACTCTTAGGATAAAAACCTTTGATTTCACCCTGGTTACACGTTTAAATTGGTTTGAAAAAATTGAATTAAGGGGGTGCGCCGGGCTCCCTGGTCGTCAATATTATTTATTGTTAATTACTGCTGTACGCGTGTACTGTTGTACCCAAAGATGCTAAAAGAAACTGAAAATGAAGAAACAAGTTTTCTTGGTAAATTTTTGTCATTGGTGGCATTTCAATTGAGGGGGCCCGAGACTCTAAGCCACTCCCAGTCTACGCCTATGATTTTTAAATAAGATCGTGCCCTTAAGTTCTTTCATAAAAAAAAAACATTTAAAGCAACATTAAAATAACTTTTTTTCTAATCGTGGAGGAATTGAGTCAAATCACTTGACAGTTTTTTGAAACCTGCAGGAATTACATGACATTATTATGACGTGGACAGGTGGTCGTCATTATTATTACTTACTTTTGTACGCTTAAATTCTAAACTAAAGAAACTGCAATTCCGGACAAGAAAAAACATTCTGGCTATGCTCTCATTATATTCATCATTGGTAGTATTTCAACAGAGGTTTTGCATTAACGCCTGTGTTATAGCATTAAGTTTATAATAACGTTAAACGTGGGCCTGGGATTGTAACTTTTAGCACAAAACTCTTTTCACAAGTTTTGCATATAAATTGTTAAAAATTTGAATTACAGCACCCCTGGCCCGGAACCCTTAGTCATTAGTTCGGGGCCCCCTGGTCTTCAGTTAGGAGCCTCAGGGTCCCCTAGTTGTCAGTTAAGGGTCCCGGAACCTTTTGGTTGTTAGTTAGGGGCCTTGGTTGTCAATTAGGAGCCCCAGGGCCCCTTGTTCATCAGTTAGACGCTCCAGGACCCCTGGTTGTCAGTTACTGGCCCCAGGACCCTCTGGTTATCAGTTAGGGGCCCCGGAGTCCTCTGGTTGTTAGTTAGGGCCGCTGGTCGTCAATTAGGAACCCAGGGCCCCCTGTTCATCAGTTAGAGGCTCCGGGGCCCCCGTTTGTCAGTTAGGGGCCCCAGGGCTCCCTGGTTGTCAGTGAAGGGCTCCAGACCCTCTTGATCGTTAGTTAGGGGCCCCGGAGCCCCCTGGTTGTCAATTAGGGGCTCCTGGCAGTCGGTTAGGGGCCCCAGGGCTTCCTGGTGGTTAGTTAGGGGCTTTGGGGCCTCCTGGTGGTTAGTTAGGGGCCCCGGGGCACCTTGGTTGTTGGTTAGGGGCCCCTGGTTGTTGATTAGAGGCCCCGGGACTCCCTCGTTGTCTGTAACTACAACTAAACATCGCTAGGCTAAGTAGTCATAATTTTTTATCATTGGTGGTATTTTAATTGTGGGGGGCCCGGGCCCCCTGCCCCCCCTGGCTACACCTATGTCGCGAGCAAAAAAGTTTGGGAAGCCCTGGACTAGGCTACTGCATTGTAACGTCAGGGTTGGCAATAAGCTATATAATTGTGGAGAACCTTAGGTTGTGTTTGAAAAAAAAAATCTCTGCAACGGGTAGGTCAAGAAGGATGGAGTCAATACTAATCTAATCTAATACGACTGATGTAACGTTAGATACCCCCATCAACAAAAATATCTTCAATTTTTTAATTCTTATTGAACTTTTATTAGTTGATGCATTATGACGAAACACAGCAAAAATGAAGACTTTTGCTTTATGCCTTTTTCTTGTGACAAACCAAAATAAGGCAAGAAATGAATATTTTTATTTCACCGTAAAACAACTGTTTATTGGCAAAGGCATAAATCGATTTCAACGCAGTTTAGCCAAAAAAAGACAAAAAACAAAACTTTGAAAATAATAATTTCATTTTGTGGCCTAACATTCTTTCTCATATATTTACTACATTTTACCAAAAAAAAAATTACCATACGTTGATAAAACATTTTGAAATTATGTTATCTCTCATTTTTTACTTGGCCTGTAAGTAAGGAGGAGGAGGGGGCTTGAAGAGGCAGGGCAATTCAATTCTTTAGCTGGCCTTCACATTTTTGCAATTTAATTCCTTTAAATGGCTCTAAAAGGTACGAAACTTGATGCGAATGGTTTTCAAATGGCATTTAAAAAGAACGTAATTGCCCGGCAGCTGAGGGATACACTCCCAGACCCCGTCTGTGATGCGCATGGGTTACTCTCCTTTGCTTAGCACGGTGCCCAATAGCGCAGCGTTTGGCCACAAAATGAAATTATTATTTTCAAAATTTTATTTTTGTCTTTTTTTTATCAAACTGAATTGAACTCGATTTTATGCCTTTTGCCAATGAACAATAGTTATTTGACGATGAAACAAAAATATTCATTTCTTGCCTTATTTTGGTTTGTCGCAATAAAAATGCATATTGCAAACATGTTTCATTTTCGCTGTGTTTCGTCATAATACATCAACTAATACAAGTTCAATCAGAATTTAAAAATTGCCGATAACATTGCAATTTAATTTTTTAGCAAATACGCGATTGAAAAAATACCGAAATTGTGGATTTTATTCCTTTGGGGGTGTCACACTCGTAATAAACGGTCTCAATTTTTGACTAAACTGACTGTCAGATCAAAACTGTATAATCTATAATGTGGGAAAAAATTTTACGAAATCAATCCATACGTTAAATGAAATTATGGCTTAGTTAATGCGGTATTGTGAAGACTTTATAATCAAAGAAATCAATTTTGGCCCCCAACAGCTGAAATCTTCGCTGGCTATTTGTACTAAAAAAAAAAAGAAAAAAAAAGTTTCTTAATAATAATAAACTGTAAGGCAGCACGTCGCATAGAATGCTACATCAAAAAACACTACCAAGCTCTGGAAAAATTCTAGCCGTTAACCGTAATTTAAGTTTTTAAGAGTTGGTTTGTTCTTTCAAGAGTAAAAAGACCCAAGTTCACAGTGACGTGCACAAAGGAGGAGAGAGCCATTGTCTCTTATCTCTTGAGTCACGACTTAGAGCCAGTGCCGTCGCTACAGGGGGAGAGGGGGGCCGTTCCACCCTACCGATTGCTTGAGCGCCCCCATTTCGCTTTACTCAGAACACGTTTTGAAACATCACGTAACAGCAAGATAACAGACAGTATTGGAAAAAGAAATAGTAATGTTCAAACATAATTCTCATTCGAAGTTTTCTCGATTCTTTGCCAAAATGCTGGCAATCCACTGCTGTGCATAAATGTGAAGCAATAATCCGTCTTATTATCATGCCTTGGCGGATATGTCGCGGAAGAGAGCTGTTAGCCTATAGAATCGTTACCAGTACCGGTACTTTGTTGGTGAATATGACCTTAAACAATACGTAAAAACATTTTTTTAAAAGACCAGCTGTTTTTGTTTTTGTAGAGCACACTCAAGATTTTTTTAAAACGCAGTCAGTTGCACAACCAGGGGGAAGGGGCTTCACCCCCCTATGCCAAGACATTTAGAAAAGTTATCAAAAATACAAGGATTTAAACATGTTTTGGACTTTACCTGAAGTATAAAGGGGGCAGAAGGGGCTATAGCCAATTTAATTCTTTCAAAGACTTCTGAATTTTAGCAATTTACTGTAGTCATTTATATAGCTTCAAAAACGTGCGAAATGTGACTAAAATGGCGTTAAAATCACCATTTTTTTGTAAAATTACAAAAATCGCCCAGGGGCTGGAGGCTCTTCTAGAACCTCCCTTTTTCCCAGGCCCCCTTCGTGATACGCTTGAGTTGCATTAGTTTTGTTCAGCACAGGGCCTAAATTAGACAATTTTTGTGCAAAAAGGAATTACTTTTGGTTTAAGCCCCCTCCCTCGTAGAAAAATCCTGGTTGCGCTTTCGGTCGCACTCACTGCTGCAGACAGATTTTTCAAGTGATTATATTGGCCGGACACAAAACGAGCTAAGAAACGCTGCCGGCCTTATACGTCTGTTTTTCAGGCATGAACGCAAAGTTGTTAAAAAAGAGCATAATCTGTAGCCGTAAATTATCAGTTTTTATGTGCAAAAGTTCAGTAACTATTGATTTTAGTGCTACCTCACTTTCGACTAGTGCCCGTCACTTCCGTAACTATTTGCTTGCAGCAAAATAAAGTAGTTGTTTTTTGTGACAACGTTGTGACCATGGAAAATATGCTGGCGGGCATAGAGTAAAGGTGCAATGCCCTCCTACCTTATAGCCTACACGCCATTGTGAAGCTATAGGTACTTTTTGCTCTTGAAAGAACAAAACAACTGTTTAAACTTAAATTAAGGTTAACGGCCGTAATCTTTCTACGGCTTGGTAATTCTATTCTTGTTATAACATTCCGTGCGACATATTGTCGTGCGACATAGTCTTCATCTGACGGTCAGTTTAGTTAAAATTGAGACCGTTTATTGCGAGTGTGACACCCCCAAAGCAATAAAAGCAATAAAAGCAATAAAAGACCGTTTATTGCTTTATGTGTTTGCGTTTGCAAATGTGTTTGCGTTTAGTACGCATTGGGTACCAGTGCCTTGTTATTATTTTTGCGATTTAATAATTACCACAAATCCACAACTAATAGTGCTTATTATTTTAACTGTGAAGAGTCGCGAGAATTTTATAAGATGAAAAGGGGTCGCGAAAATCTTTATAAGACTAAAGGGGGTCACGAGCAAAAAAGTTTGGGAAGCCGTGATGTAAATGACATTCCAAATTCTGTATCTTGCACTTCTCGCCTTTTCGCCGTTGATATTTGTTTTCTAGTGAGTAGCCCTTCACTAACTGTTTTGGAAAATGATAGTAACAAAAAATAAATAAACTGCAAATATGGTTTAGTGCTAACGAACTTCAGATAAACCCTGAAAAATTCGCAATAATTGTGATTCCCTCTATGTGACCGAGGAAAATGTACTGGTAGGCATAGTCTGGGCTAAAAAATCTTTTCGATAACTTTTGTTTCTTCAGTAAATACACATGTTAAATTTAGATGCTGTCTCACGGTAATTTCGCTTGCAACAAGATGCAATTTTTTTTGGCGAAATTGAACTAACAAACTTTGCTAAACTTTTTAAAACTTTTCAAACGCCAAACATTATTGTAGTGATTGCATGTTTTTGTCATGTAAAAGAAGGCTCAAACAATGTAAATTTCTAAGTCTAAAATTTCATTTGTGCATTGATTGATTTCGTGACATTTTTTCTCCCCACACTAGATTATAGTCTGGATCTGACCATAGACCCTATAATAATTGTAGAATCTATGTTATTGTAGGATCCATGATCTGACAGTCAGTTTAGATAAAATTGAGACCGTTTATTACAAGTGTGACATTCCCAAAGCAAAAATTTCCATAATTTCGGCATTTTTTCTTTCGAGTACTTGCAAAAATAATTAAGTTGTAATATTATCGGCAATTTTTAAATTCTTATTAAACATTTACTAGATCATGTATTATGATAAAACACAGCGAAATATACGAATTAATAAATTTTCAACACAAAAATTGCCGTCTTTTTTTATGTGGTGACGCGAAGTCCAACTACGCGATAACGCGAAGTTCCAATTAAACTAAGCCCCAGAGGCCTTTGAACCTATATGCAGTACAGGGTAATCCCAAAGAACTTGGGGGCGTAACTTTTAACAGTTGTTTTGTACAATTTTATTTAATGCATTGATTGATTTTAAGAAGTTTTTCCTCCGCACATTGGATTATTATAATCGTTATCTGACAGTCAGTTTACCTAAAATTGAGACCGTTTACAACGAGTGTGACATTGCGAAAGACAAAAAAATACTCAATTTCGGCATTTTTTCGATCGCGTATTAAAAGAGTTTAACTCATGAAAACGGAGTTTCACTCATTCGACGAAAAAAAAGGGGATTATCAAGGTATGGTGTTTTCTTTTTCGAGAAAATGCAGAAACATATGAGAAAGAACGTTCGGCAACAAAATGAAATTATTGTTTTCAAATTTTTGCTTTTGTCTTTTTTTTGACCAAACTGAGTTCAAATCGATTTTATGCCTTTGCCAATAAACGGTTATTTGACGGTGAAACAAAAATATTCATTTCTTGCTTTAGTTTGGTTTGTCACAATCAAAAATGCATGTAGCAAAAGTTTTCATTTTCGCTGTGTTTCGTCATAATACATCAAGTAATACATGTTCAATAGGAACCCAAAAATTGCCGATAATATTACAACTTAATTTTTTTTGCAAATACGCGATTGAAAAAATGTCGAAATTAAGGATTTTTTGTCTTTCGCAGTGTCACGCTCGTAATAAACGGTCTCAATTTTAGCTAAACTGACAGTCAGATCATGACTATAATTGAATATGCGTAGAAAAAATTTTATGAAATCAATCAATGCATTAAATGAAATTATGGGTTTGTTGATACATTGTCGTGAAAGTTTTTTTTTTCCATCAAAGAAATGAATTTTGGTCCCCAACAGCTGAAATCTTCGGTATCTACTTGTACTAAGACAAAAAAAAAAAAAAAATTAAAAATACTTAAGAATAAAAAACTTAAGAATAAAAAATACTTAAGAATAAAATACTTAAGAATAAAAAATTCAAATAAAAAAACTTAAGAATAAAAAATTAAGAATAAAATTCCGTGTCATCTAAAAAGAACCATTGGTGCATAAAACATATGTACATATGAAACGTAAAAGCGTTTCTATGAAACGTAAAAATGTACTTAAAACGTAAAAGCCGAAAAAGAACCATATACCAAATTATTATGGGGGGCAAAGTAAAATTCCCTCTGGTTACGTCCGTACCGCAGACCTCAAAACGGTGAAACTGTAGTAAAACACTACGCACAGCTATGTTTTTACTTCAGTATCATCGATCAGTATCATCGTTTACTTCAGTATCGTCGTTTTGATTTAAAATCGATATAAAATCTTCGAAATTGTTTCGGTTTTAAATAGCGATGGCTCAGTTCGTGAACATTGCTTCTGGTTTGATTTTCAAGCTGGTAATGTGTCTGTGTCCTTGACACTTTGCTACGCATATCTTTGATTGTGCCAAGCAGTCTGCATATTATTGTGGTAACTTATAGTCTGAGGGCCACCGAGAGGAGGGTGGCAGGGGGGACAATGACACCAGTGCCGATGGACTTTGGGGGACCTATGGGCTTCAGGAGAACCCATAAATGTGGGCCTGAAGACTTTTTTTGGAGATCACTTAATTTTGGCGGGAAAAAACCGTTAGAATTTCGGTGAAGACCTTTTTATTTCTTTTTTTTTTTTGAAGATCACCTAATTTTGGCCGAAAATTTGTTCGAATTTCGGTGAAGACCTTTTTTTTTATTTTTTTGGAGATTACCTGATTTCGGCCGGAGAAACCAATTTTCGCCGTCTGCTTTGGGGTTCACACGACCGGAAATCCGTTATATTTTAGCTGGCCCCGGGCCCATGTTCGGCTCTCGGCAACCCTGGTCTGGTCTGACGAAAGACTTACAAACACAACCCTCAAAAAAAGTGTTTAGCGTTGGTGTTGTTGAAAAGTTGCATAGTGCTGGCTCCTACGCATAAAGAAATAAATGTATGGTATGTTTTTGAAATATATGCTATCTCTAATCTTCAATTTTGATTTGGGGATAAAGCAAAAAAAATATGTAAGGTTTGCGGTACCGCAAAAGCGGGATCTGGATTGGATTTCCAGCTGCCATTATTGGCTGATTAGCTCCAGCCGCTGAGCGATTATTGATTATTTTGACTCTTTACTACCGGTACTGGCTGTTTTTCACACTTTTGGAGAACAGTTAGGTAAAATTTACAAAATTTTTCAATAGCTAGAGGCTTTACTCCGAGATCTCTGCATCTATAATGCACTGTAGTAAAAAATATTTGATTTAATACAAATGCTTGCCACCAAATCTCTGAAACTTTTGATTTCGTCAGTGGTTACGAGCTCGCTATGCGAATGCGGATTAGCCCCTTCGGTCACCACATGTACAATTGTACATTTTTTTGGGAGTTGTTTTTTCTCGTCCTGTTATAGTAGTAGAGCATTTGTGTCATTAGTTGTACTTAACAATTGTTCTGATAACACCATCACGTGATAGCAGTTATGGCTTCAAGCGTGCAGCGTTAAAACAATAGTCAACCGTGAAACACGAAGGCTGCCAACATGCTTGCGGCATGTGAAAGTAAGCAAAATAAGTTTGAAAATATGTCAAAACCACATAAGTTAATTAACAATTAGGCTTGAATTTTGAATCAGTTGTTCTTTGAAATTATGTAGGGAATATTTTTGTTTCAATTTTTCGAATACGTTAGCCTACAGAATTTAGAACTCAAAACCCTAACCTATTCTAAGCTAACTCTAAATCCAACTCGAACTAACCCAAACTTGACACTTAAAAAAGTAAATGAAAAAGAACGAGATTGAAAAATCATAAAAATTTAAGATCAGACAGCCTTAGCCCTGGCCTTGATCGGAATACTGCTGGGCTTAAACCTAAACATATTTTATTTTTTGAACCGGTAACTAAACTGCAACAGAGATGGAAACCGGTCGGGTCGACCGGAATCGATTGGCAGGCGCGTAGCCAGGAATTTTGCATTGGGGGAGGGGCTGTTTTGGAGACTGGTAACAACATCAAACAATCTTGACCTAGATTTTTATTGGCCTTCACTCAGATGAATCGGTTTCTCCACTCTAAATTCAGGTGATCTCAAAAAAAAAAGGTCTGCATCGAAATTGAGATGGTTTTTCTGTCCGAATTTAGGTGATCTCCACAAAACAAAAAAATGAAAAAAGGTCTTCATCTTTTTAAAAAGGTCTTCATAAAAATTTTAAAAAAAATGCTGAATCCCACTTTTTCTCTTCCACATCATATCAGGTTCTAGACCAATTCTCATCCCAAATGTCATTGGGGGGACTATTTTCGTTTTTAGTGCACAAATCGAAAAATCAGCCTCAAAAGTGCTAAAAACAGGGTATTTTGCGTACTCTTCCGGCCAATGGAAAGGGCTTGAGCCCCCCTCCCTCGCTACGCTACTGCCGATTGGGTTGACCGACTAGTCGGGTTGAGATTCTTCGACCAGCCGGTCAAGCCGTTTGAAACACCGTTCAAATTCTCCTTTCTTGCTACTTGAAGACATCTAAGCACCAATCAAAATGTGCATATATACCTGATTATACCCAAGTTTTTGTAAAAAACAGTATCAACAAACCACATCTTTTGAAAACACTTGTTAAATGGTTTCAAGCTCTGATTAATATGCTGTGACCATTAAGAAATGTACATCAAGGAGCGTATTTCGGAGCCACGGCTCAAAGCAAAAAAGTGTAAAATATACGTCAAAATCGCGTAATCAGATTATAATAAAGCATGCATGTGGAAGAGGTTTATGCTACCAGGCATTTTAGCATCATTTCAATCAGTTTGAGAGTAGAAGTGGCGCAGATTTCAGATTTTTTAGTACATGCTAAACTCTTGCTTCTTTGAAAAGCTTTTCTCAACTCAAATTTACGTATTTCGGAGCCAATTTAAGGAGCGTATTTATTCAAGGAGCGTATCAATTCAAGGAGCGTATTTCGGAGCAACGGCTCAAAGCAAAAAAGTGTAAAATATACGTCAAAACCGCGTAATCAGATTATAATAAGCATGCATGTGGAAGAGGATTATGCTACCAGGCATTTTAGCATCATTTCAATCAGTTTGAGAGTAGAAGTGGCGCAGATTTCAGATTTTTTAGTACATGCTAAACTTTTGCTTCTTTGAAAAGCTTTTCTCAACTCAAATTTACCACGCTGGGCAAGAAAGATATATTTCTTATTTTTATATCTAACTAGCCATGGCTTGTTCTAAAGTAGCATTTCTACGCACTGTGGGGCACATTATATTTCAAATGTTTTTTAGCCAATGTTTGCTGCTCGACAAATTGCAAATTATCTGTCTGTATAGCTTAATAATTTTAACTGCTTATCTTGGCTTTAAGCATAATATCTCTAAAAAGAACGTCTTATAATTTAGCTTGTGCCCTCCAGTACTTTTTACGCTTGTTTTGTGCACAATTTGCGCTGCTCTAAACAAGTCTTTCAAACCGAAATTTAACTAAAAAGATCTTCAAGTTGAGTTATTTTTGCAAAATACCCAAAATTTTTTGGCGTTTTTTTCTGATACCCCCGTCCGTAGTCACAAATTTTAACACCTCACCGATACCCCTCTTTGGAAAATTTTTCATTACAAGCGGTGAACAGAGAACAAAAACCTTCTGAAAAACAAAAGCAGTCGACCAGGCAGGTCAGAAGCCAGTCAACCGGCGTAAATTTTGAAATTTACCGGTCGGGTAGAGAAAATCCTGACCAGTTTCACCTCTGAAATGCAGTATCCTCTATTGTAAGCTATCATACTTATTCCCTACCAATCGGTAACAGCAAGTTCTTCGCTACCGGTAAGTAACTACTTTCAATTTGTGACAGCTGCAACTGGCTAAGTAGAAGGTTTCATACACTACAAGTGACACTATCTGGCTTACATGGCAGTGCCATTTGCCTGCACGTGCGGCAGCCACAGCAAACTACGAAAGAACCTACCACAACCACTATCGTTGCCACTGCTGGCCACAGTAAAACCTCAAATTCTGATGCCATAGTAGTATATCACAGGCACGTGGCCAGAACAGAATTTTTGGGGGGCAAGCAAAATTTGGGGGAGCGAAGGTCTTCGCCGACTGAGTAGCTATTGCTTATGAACTCAAAATTATGTGCAAACAAAAAAAGATGTCTTCCGTTTTTGTCTCCAAAATTAGTTGAAGACAAAAAACAAACAAAAGATCTTTGCAAACTGAAGAGCAAAATTCTGATTCCTAAATTAAGTGCCGACCAAAATGCAACAAAAAAGCTGGGTCTTTGCAGAGTTTTCTTAACTTTTTCTCGCAATTGTCTGACTTTTCACATTTTGCACCTAATCATTTGGGGGGCAAAAGATAATTTGGGGGGACAAATCAACGAATTTACTCACAAAATACATTAAAATCAGTAAAAAATAGTTCAAGGCAACACAAACGTTAAAAATTATGGTAGTGACTAAAGTGGAAATTTTGCGCACCTTGTTATGTACCTAAAAAATATTATTGTTACATTTTACCCCAACAGTTATACCATATTTGAAAATCTGGAAGCGCCTGATTTTGAAACAATTGCTTCTTCCTACAGCTTCTTTTTAACACTTTTGCTTCCGCTTCTAACCTCTTTTATCAAAGTGCTTCCACTTCTGCTTCCACTAACAATCAACCGCTTCCTCTGTTCTGCTTCCAGCTTCTGCTTCCACATCCTGGACTAGAACAGCTGAATAGGAATCGCAAGATATTCCAAAACCTCAAAAAGTTGATAATGTGTGCACTAAAACTAACTTTTAAATACTGTAAATGGATTGCAACGAAGCTGCAAGATAATATATAGATTTTCAAGCCAATAAGGTGCTCATTTTGAGACAGCTACGGGCTACGTTTTCATCTTATTTGATCTCTGGTTTCGGACCTTGAGCTTCAAATCATCTTTGCAGTTTTCTTTGAGTAAAGTCTATTCTGCTGCGTTCAGTTCCAATAACTGGGTAATACAAAATGCCCGCGTTTCACTGTTACATGTTGTGGGCAGCCATATGATAGTACCAAACTCCTAAGACATAATAAAAACCTGAAATACTTAAAAATGTGAAAGAAATCCAATACCGGTAGTAGTTTTAGAACAATTTTTTTTTTAATATTGGTACTCCAAATAACTTCTAGACAACGCAATATTATTCAAATTAGGTCTGGTTTTAACTTGGAGGAGATTTTTATGTGAAAAAATTCATTACCGATTATAATTTTTGCATATTTTTTTTTAATTGAGACTCCAAATAACTTTTAAACATCGCAATATTGTTCAAATTCGGTCTAGTTTTACGGCTTTATTTATCTGGAGATTATACGCAGGTACGTTTTCAGTTAGTGGAAGATTTCTTGCTAAGAAAAATAAACTAACGCGTGTTTTACTCAATCTAAATAGCGTTTTTAAATTTGGCAAAAGGGAACATATTTTTTTTTCACTTAAAAAATGGTTTTTAATTTAGCAAAAGGGAACTTTCTAATTTTTTCCTTATGACATAATAGACGAAAATATTCACGGCAAACTTTAGCATAGTAGTTATTGCATCATAGTTTGACAACAAAGGCGCATAAAAACTGGATTATCTCGAAAAGTTAAAATTGAAAAATTAAAAAAGTTCCCTTTTGCAAAATGACGGGAGAAAAATGTGCTGGAAAACAGTACAAGAATAACACAGTAACCATTTGCCAGCTTTGCCGAAAGCCAACCTGCGGAAAATGTGGTACTGGTGATTGGAAGCTAACTGAATGCAAAGAATGCGTATCGCAGGAAAATTAACATCGACTAAGACACAAATTATTGTGAAAACTGCGCGTCGTCATAAAAAATTTAGACCGCTTGTTGTCGCACTGTAGTTGCGTAAAATGCTGCATTAAACAACACGTTACACAAAATTTGCTCAAATACTCATTTTTATAGGAAATCCAGCTTGATATATGCTAATCTTAAAAGAGGTGTCGATTTCGACACCATTCGTCGTTAACGGTGTAACATTTTTTCCGTCGTTCTTGAGCTAAATCAAGTGCTTTTTTATAATGATGGTTTAAAGTATCTTTAATATTGCCATAATGTTTTAGATGCGTTCATGAGTTTTTGTTTATTTAGCTTTTGAAGAAATTGGTTCTGGATATGCAAATGTGGATTCAAATGCAAAAGCAAACGACGTAAGGCATAAATGCATGTAAAGCAAGTTCCTTCATTCTCTATATCATGTTAATCAAAAAATAACACTCTATTGCATTATTTTACTAATTTTTTTTTATGTCTAAAAACGTTTTTTTTTCTTTTATGTGCAAAGGTTTACTACAATGCAAAATAATGATTTTAGACAGCAATGCTTTAACAAACCAGTATTGTGAAAGTGCCAGTCTATTTTTTTTGGTTTAAGAAACATGAAAGTTAGTGAATGGTATACGTTGAAAGGTTTTTTTTTACAGCAATATAATTTAGTGTCACCGATAGTGTCTGAAAAATTACTTTAGTCTACTGTAGTGACAAAAATTAAAAGTAGGTAACCTTAAAGCTAAACCTAGGTTCTAATGTTTATGGTTAACAACGATATAAATGAACTGTTGGGTGATATTCAATTACGTCAGTATTATTTGGTAGAAGTTGAAACAAATCCCACTGCTCACTTAATAATTGTGATCTAAATAGCATACATTGAATGCTTCAATGTTTGGTGACAGAAAGAAAAAGATGTTTCCTTCCTTGTAACTGTAAAATCAATCATAATGTACAGAATCATATTCTAAAAATTTTATTCCTGTGAGACTGTATCTGTCATAGACATTTTAATTTTTATCGAAATTAATGCTTTATATTTTTTAATGGGCTGCTTTGCATCGCTCCCTACCGAGTTTCTTTAAACTGGAAAAAGAATAATTTTATTTTCTTTACTCTTTCGAATCAAAATAACCCATCTTATTTTCTACTTTGAAATTTTACAGAGATTTGTAAAAGTTTTAGAAAAAGAGAACGCAAATAACAAACGACTAAGCAATTCGATCACGAAAACAGCAACAAAAAAAGTCAGCGATTAACTTGTGCAAGCAACGAGATAAGTTAACGTAATCCCTAGAAAAGCGATACTCATGAGCTTAAATTTGTTATTAAAATTTTTTTAATCAGGTTTAAATTTTTGAAACAAATATTTTTGATCAAAATTCCAAATTTTAGCATCAGCGTATTTAAAAGATCTTTATTTTTTTAGTTTTAAAAAATAGAATTGTTAGTTGATTACTGCAAAGCGCTCGTGGTCCTCCTCGAAGGTACGTTTTTAGTTAATGTAAAATAATTCAAAAAAACTTGCCGGCATTTTGGACTTATCGTGCTGGTAAGCAAATTCAACTAATTTGTGATTTAAAAGTGAAACAAATGATACAATATTTAGTTTTTGATAGAGCGGATTTGCGTTATTATTCCAATTTTTCCCAGTCACAATTCGAATAGCTTTGTTTTGCAATTTACCATTAATTTAGTTAAATAGGACCGAAAAGTGTTACCTCAACAAAAATTCCATTAGTAAAGTTAGAAAATACTAATGCAAAACAACGGTTTAGCAGTGCACTTCCAGGTAGTAAATATTTTAGTTTGTAAAATATGCCAATTGCACAAGCAGTTTTGGTTTTCAAAGATTTCAATTACGGTCGAAAGTTCAGGTTGCAGTCCAAAACCGCTCTCAGATATTTAGCTTGGTCAATTGATCGAATAGCGCCAGCTTCGCTGTTGATCCTTAATTCATATTAGGGGAGCATTTTGTTTTGAATTTATACTTAATAGATTGGATTTAGAACTATAGAGTTAAACTGTTTGCTATCATCCTACCACATATTTTACTAATTGCAAATTCCTAAGTTTTTCCGAATGTTTTAGAGTAGGAGCATTAATCACAATACACGTATCATCTGCAAATAGTCCATGAGTGCTGTTTATACTAGTCGGTAAACCGTTAATGTAAATCAAAAATAGAAGCGGGCCCAGAGTAGACAGACCCCTGAGAATCTCCTACGTTGATAGATTTGGGAGTAGAGTTTTCATTAGCTTTAGGTACTATTTGAGTTCGGTTTTTAAAAAAAGATTGAAAAAAATTAATTACTAATCTTTAATACTATAGTGATGCAATTTTTGGAGTAAGGTATCATGATCGACTGTATCAAAATCTATAGTTAGATCGAGCAGCACCAGACCACTAAAGATTTGGTTTTCAGTATTATTGTAAGTATATGTACTGTATTTATATCCAGAATCGCATGAATTGTAGAATAATTGAAACGAAACCCTTATTGAGATAAAGTGAGAATATGACGAGAATTTGTAAAATCAACTGTTCTTGAATATTGTACATATTAACTTCTCAAGAATTTTAGAAAAACATGAAAGCTGAAAAATCGGTCTTTAATTTGTTAATTTTTGAAATTCTCCTGATTTAAACACAGGAATAAAGTTGACTGTTTTAAGACAAGAAGGAAAAAACCCAAGAGCAAAACAGTAGTTATACATATTGGTTAGTACAAAACAATAATTTCTGCAGCAATGTTCACAAATTTTGTTTCAATTTCGTCGAATCCACAGCTCACGTTCGAATTTAACTGACTAATAGTATTAAATACTTCAACTGCGGATAGGTCGAAAATGTATAGAGGAAGGTACACGCTTTGATAAATAAACATCAAACTTAGGTGCCTCTGTGGTAATAATGGAATCAGATAATTTTTTTTGCATACTGCAAAAGTAACCATTAAACTTCTTTGCAAGTTTAACTGAATTGTTAATGATTTTTCCATTAACAGAAATAAAATTTGGCGGTTTTCTTGTAGCTTTTCGAGGAGTTTGAGTAAATACGGTGCTCCAACAGTTTTTGTTGTTGTGTCTTGAATTAAAACTTTGCGATCAAAGTTAAAATAATTTTTAAAGTTTTTTAATATTAATTGACTGGTTAGCATATGTTTTGTAGAAACGCTTTTGCGATGCAGAGCCATGCTAATAATAGTGACACGCAAAAAGTTTTTGTTTATGACGAATTGAAACAAAAGTTCCCTTTTTTATCCATGGGGTTTGTATTAATTTTTTTTTTTTTTTTTCTTGAGGCTGGTATCAGACAAGCATGCTTGCTTATGCAAGAATGCTGCCACTGCTACAAAATCAGTAAAAATTTCATTCAAGTCGTTTTGTAAATGCAATACGCTCTCGCGATTTTACATGCAAAAATGACCTTAGCAATTACGCTTACATACTATTAGTAATAGTTCATTGTTTTGAGAAAATTATATCAGTCACAAAATAACGTTTTATTAGTACCTCTAGAATGCAGAGATTACAAAACCAACACAAATTGAAGGAAGTTATGAGCAATTTGACCCAGATTATGTGTCAATGAATCCACAAGAGTAACAGCAAAAAACATTCCAACTATCTGAGCATCAGTAAATCGCATCAACCATTGCAAGAAGCTCAATGACTGGCATTTTGCTGCTTCACGTTCTTTTTTTGCAAATCATATTTGATTACGTTAAGTTTTATTAATACTATTATGAAGTTAATGAATGGAACGTATAGAACCAGACTTTTGTGAACTACTACTGCTAGACAAGTTTTTCACACTTAAATAATGATATAAAGTTTGCTCCAGTATAAACTGGTGGTGTTTCATATGACAGGCACTCATAAATTTTCAATGGTATGCTATTAGTTTATTGAATTTTTAATTGCGCCTTCTACTGAACATAAATAATTAGGTTTAAAGGATGTTCCTTGAGATGACGTTTTCTTACTGCCGACTGACGGAGTGGTTTGTTTCCGTCGTGTATTTTATTGTTTGAACGGCTTAAACAGGTCTAGTGATGAACAGGTTGTTGTTTAAAATGCTTTTTTTGCTTTTTTTAATGCAGTTATGACGTTAACTGGTGGTACTTATAGAACAGGATTTTTGAGAACTACTGCAAGACAAACTTGCCATGTGTAATTTTTCACACTTAAAGAATAATATAAAGTTTGCATCAGTATAAACTGGTAATTCATATTAGAGGCCCACATAGATTTTAGTGGTATGCTATCAGGTTATTGAATTTTTTAATGCGCCTAAAGGCCTACTACTGTACACAATATAATTACGTTTAAAGGAAGTTTCTTGTTGTGAAGTTTTCCTACTGCTGACTGACAGAATGATTTGTTTCCGTTTAGTGTGTTATTGTTTAAACAGGTTTAAGGTAAACAGGTTTAAACAGATTATTGTTGAAATAGGTTGGAAGACAAAGTAACTTAGGCAAACATACCTGATTGTATTCTTTACCCTGTTGAAAATGTTTTGTCATCAAAGGTCTACTACATACAACAAAGGTTTTGCACACTACTTGCAATACAAAACGACTGTTGAACTAAAAAATACTAAAAAGAGGAGCAAAATTGTTGAATGGGCATTGCCCTGGCTCCTGTCTGGTTTTACACAGACTTTTTTAATGTTGTATTGAGGAGTACAGTATCTGTGTGAGTATTATTCTTTTTTTCTTTTTTGACTAATTTTTGTCATTAAAGTTTTTTTTCTAATTACCAAAAGCAACACAAAATTTTCCAATCAGGGTCGAATTTTGTAATGTTTTTAAGAGGCGGAGCAGACTCGGCGACCATGGCGCTTGATTAAGCGACTTTTTTATGATGATCTTTTGCTCATTCTCGTCGTCATTAATTGCTTGGTAGTTGTAATGCTACTTTACTTTACATCTAAAGTACTGCAAAATTAACCGAAAAGTTTGACGTCCTTCGTAGTCGACTCCTGGGAAATCATAACGACTTCCACTGGCATTTTGGTGGCCAGATCAACCACCAACCCTGCAGCTACAAAGCAGCTCGAGTCATAAGATGCACAGAGCTGGACAGCGCTGTTTCGAGCTTTTAGCTCTCATCGGAAGCCCTCAGCTTCTCTAACAAAGTTATTCCCCAGCTGGACAAGACTCTTGGCAGAACTGGACAACCCTTAAGGTCTTGCACAGCGGCAGAGGCTTTCTAGGGAATAAACGATTATTTTAAGATTATTTAGGGAAAAAACGATTATTTTTTTTCACTTGTTTATTTTAAGTACCACAAGTGAAAAATCGTTTATTTCCTAGAAACCCTCTGCCGCTGTGCAAGCCCTTAAGGGTTGTCCAGTTCGGCCAAGAGTCTTGTCCAGCTGGGGAATAACTTTGTTAGAGAAGCCGAGGGCTGCCGATGAGAGCTAAAAGCTCGAAGCAGCGCTGTCCAGCTCTGTGCACTGCAAAATTAGTTAACAAGATTTTTTGAAAAAGCCGTTATAAATAAATTTCAGACAAAAATTACTTTGCTTGTTTGTTTTTGGATATCATATTTTGATAAAATACTGTATTGCGACAAATTATGGTTTACTTTTCTTTGAATATAGTGCAATGATGGTTTGCCATTACGATAAAAAATTGATTGCAAATTTATTATGATATGGTTACTACTCAAAATAAGACAGAACTTAGATTCTAAGCATTTAAACTTGCTACAACCTTTTTGTATGCCAGTTCAAACGTAAGATTGATTTTAGTAGAGGGTTAGGATCTATTTTTTCCTGCTTGGATATTGTAGTTGCAATGCAGTTTTGATGAATTGCATAAAAAAAAAACGTGATTGTTATCAGTTTGTTGCAGGAGCGCTTAACTACAAAACGTAATTGAAAATTTTAGGTGCTCGTACGTTAGGGTGTTGCAGTTGCCCCGACCTCTTCGGATTTTTCCTACCTTTTTCAAAATAGGAGGTTGCCTAAGAAAATCAAGAATAGAAAGTTTGAAAAAATAGCAATTGAGGTTTAGAGGTCGCACAGAGACCTTTTTTACCCAGGATTTGGTATTTGTTTGATTTTGTGACGCTAGATAGTGCTATGTGAAATCTGTGTTACTTTTGAGTTATTGCAAAATTGAACATTAACGTTTGGTCTTATGCATTCAAAAAAACTTCGCTACAACTTTTAAAACTGTTTCCATTTATGTTTTTTGTTTGTTTCTTTCAAAATTACTAGTGCTCTAAATTGAACACGTTTCTGTGCTGGGAAACTACAGCAGAAACTCTATTTGAGTTAGACCTACAGTATCTATTTTGGCTGGCTGTGTAAAACAGCGTGAAACATAGCCAACAATGTTACTTTCTTAAACAATGGCCATGCAGACTATGCTTTAGGCCTAGGTATTGAAATCTATTAAACTGCTGTTCTAACTGTAGTTACTGCAGCAGCTTATTAAAACTATAATAGTTATGTTTTGCTGCGCTTAGTGCAATCTTTTTAATACAAGTTCTATAAAATATGAACATTAGTAAATCTACTAGCAATATACTATTACCAGCCCAAGCAACAAAAAACGTAAATAAAACGTTTCAAAACGTTTTATTTTGGTTAAAAAAAAAACGTTTAGTTTTAATGTTTTTAAAACGTTCTTTTAATGTGTTTACTGAAACCAAACCTTCAAAAATATGTTTATTTCTGGCTTCCAAATCAATGTTTTTGGGTAATGTTTTTAAAACGTTTTTTAAACGTTTTTGCTGAAACCAAGCTTTTGAAAATATGTTTAATTTTGGTTTCCAAATCAACGTTTTTGTTGTAAGGTTTTTGAAACGTTGTTTTTACGTTTTTTTAAAACCGAACTTTTGCAAATACATTTAGTTTTGGTTTCCAAATCAACGCTTTTGGCGTAAAATTTTTAAAGCATTTTTTTGACAGTTTTACTCAAATAGAACTTTTGAAAATACGTTTAATTTTGGTTTCCAAATTAACGTTTTTGATGTAAGGTTTTTAAAACGTTATTTTTACGTTTTTGCAAGAACCAAATTTTAAAAAATATATTCAGTTTTGACTATTAAAATAGAGTTTTTCAATGATGCGTTTGAAATGTTGTTGTTATGTTCGCAATAAAACCAACTTTTTAAAAATACATTTAATTTTGGTTTTCAAAATGGTAGTTTTTAAATGTTTTTTAAACGTTGTTTTTACGTTTTTGCTGAAACTAACTTTTTAAAAATTGTCTTTTTTGGTAATTGAAATAAAGTTTTGATTTTAGTTTATTTAAAAATCTATTTTTCCACTTTTCTGAAACCAAATTTTTTTAAATATTTTCACTTTTAGCTTTCAAAATAATGTTTTTAGTGATGTTTGTAAACGTTTTTTTTACGTTTCTAAATAAAACCAAATTTTTTGAAAATACATTAATATTTGTTTGCAAATAACGTTTTTTAGGGATGTTTTTTTAAACGTTGCTTTAACGTTTTAGTTGGAACTAACTTTTTTTAAAAATACGTTAATTTTTGGAGTTCGAAATAGATTTTTAATTTCCAGATTGTTTCATAACTTTATTTTTATGCTTTGCTGGAACCGAATTTTCAAAACCATGTTTAGAAAAATCCTTGTTTTCAAAACCATGTTTAGAAAATTTGATTTTCACTTTTAGTGATAACAAAATAACAATTTCAGTGATGTTTCTAGAATGTTGTTTTACCATAAAAATAGTTACATTTCAAAATTAAATCTTTATTTATGAGTTTTAAAGATTGTGCTAGCGTTCAAGTAGGAACTACTGTAACTTTACTTTACTATTTTAAAACATTTTTATAATTTGGAAGCGAGAACACCACTGTAATGTGTTTCTAATCTCTATTTCGTGCTTGTGGTTTTTTACTATTTTAGAAATTTATTGCTTCAATAATTACGCGATAAAAATTTTTTACTTTGCGATCCATGAGTTAAAGTTACGACAGCAATCAGGCTAAAGGCCCAGCGAATGCATGATACACAGGGACGTGCGGTAAGGAAAGGCAGGTGAGGCCTTGCCTCACCTGTAGAATTGTACAAAAAAAGAATAAAAGTATATAATTAAAATAAAATGTTTTCTCACAAATCAAAATACTTATCAAGAACTGGATTAATTTTTATCATTTTAACAATAACGCGCAAAAACTTTATATTAAAAAAGTGTGAAAACCGCTAGAAGTCGCGTTTAAGCAAGCAAGTTACAGTAAACACTTAGTTGAAAAAACTGCCTTGTGTTCTTTCTGAGTTTAGTTTCGTTCTGTTTCAAAAAACAATCAATCAAAATATGCAGACTTCTATTGCGACCTTGCAAAACTTTATGAATAATTATAATGGAAAAGAATAGCGTAACAACAAAATGATTTGGCTTGACAGTAAAATAAAATTAAACATGAGCATATTGTGCCTATGATAAAAATGTTTGCAAAAGCTGGAAAAACTGATTATGACTTAAGTATTCAAACCAGAAAAATAGTACTTGAGCTATGGTGATCTAATGTTAAAACTCGGTCAGCCCAAAAACATTTGAGGATTTTTTGCTTATATTAGATTAGTGACAAAACTCCCGAAGCAATGGGACAGGGACGAAATTTTAACCAGCGTGCCAAATACGCTTCAGCAACTTAAAATGTAAAAAGTGCTTTTGATAAACTCCTAAACGTCATAACAATTTAAGATCATTTTGTGGAAAAGAATTCAAACTTACCAATTAAACAAAAAAAATAAAAGAACAAATGGCCTTTTGCAATGGCGCGGACACTGGGGATCTTTAGCAGCTAAGGGGGCGTGACCCGCCATCAACCCCTTCATCAAGTCAAACAAAAATAACAAAATGTAGGCGCTGAGATACTTCTGCATTTGACCAAAGTAGGTCAGAGGACTGAAAAGGCACAAAAAAATAAGCAATGCTTTATTTAACTAGCTCCCCAATCTTAGCAATTTTGTTTCATCAAATGATTATAAAAGAAGCAAACAATGATCAAAATGGCGTTTAAATTGCTATTAAATTTGAAACTGAACTAATACCTCAAAGCGGCTAATGGCTTTATTTCTCAGCTTTCACAATTTCAAAGATAAGAGAGCTCCTCCCCTTAACCTCCGTCTGTAAGACACCATAAAATTTCAGCCATGATTTCAAACTCCTCACACACAAAGCAGAACTTAGGTAAGCCAAGTGCTAAATAAGAATATATTCCTTAAAGTAAGAATTAAAAAAAAAACAGTCAAAGCTCAAACCTAAATTTACAAAAAAAAACAAAAATTTCAGCTTGTGTCAATCAAAAATCATGAAAATGAACGTGTTTTATCATTTATAAACCGAAATTTTCAACTCAATTATTAAATTCAGCTGCAAAATACCATATTTATGACGATAACCTTTGTTGTTTGAGCAAATTTATTGAGAACTTTGAGAAATTAAACCACTCCAACTTACGTATTTTATATCAGCGTCTTCCAAAAACAATGTTATGGCAAACTGTTACATTATTTTGACCATTCTGCAAAGTTTGGTGGGTTTCAATCAGCCAAGTACAACACAATCAACAAAAACGTTAAAAACTGACTTTGTATTTGTCAAAACTTCGAAATTCGAGTCAAAAAAATATATTTCAATGCGTAATTTTCCTGAACAACAAACTTTTCAACTCAAAACCACCATAAGCCATGCAAATGAACGTGATTCATTATTTCAAATCCAAAAATATTGTTTTATTTGTTCAATTCAGCAACAAAATCCAAGTTTATGTAAAATATCTCTAACATTTGTGCAATAGTTTTGAAAGCGAATATAGATTGACCCACACTTATCTACAATTTTTACATCAGCGTCATCCAAAGCCAACTTTACAGCTAACCGTTACATTATTTTGACCATTCTGCAAAGTTTGGTCGGTTTCAATCAGCCAAGTACAACACAATCAACAAAAACGTTCGGAAATGACCTTGTATTTGTCAAAACTTCGAAAGTGGAGTAAAAAAAAGTACATTTCATTTCGTAGTTTTCATTAACAACAAAGTTTTCAACTCAAAACCACCATAAACAATGTAAATGAACGTGATTCAACATTTCAAACCAAAAATATTGTTTTATCTGTTCAGTTTAGCAAAAAAAAAACCACATTTATGTAAAAACACTCTATCATTTGTGCAATAGTTTTGAAAGCGAGTATAAGTTAACCCTATTCGGACCAGGCAAAATTTTTTGATTAATGGCCCAGGGGGGGATCGATTCGACACAACAAATTCAAACGTTAATAACTCCGGAGCTACAAAAGATAAAAAATCCGTTTTTGCTTCTCGAGAAGCTCAATTTTCTGACAAAAAGTCCAAACTTTTTGTCATTATGTTTGCAACCTTGATCTTCAATTAATTTCAACATAAGTCAAGGACTATCAGAAGCGATCTGTTCGCTTTTTATCTCCACAATGTTAATAAGCGTTTGATTGCCGTGACGCGGCATCGCAGCTGGAGTTTTATTCAGTAACTTCGAGATAATTACGGATTAAATTAAAAGATTATTTCTATTGTGCTAAAATATCTAAAACATTAGTTTGTTGCTGGATTAATTGCAAGCTGAATATTTGTTACTCTTGTAGTTCCTTTTGCTAAACACTACAAAATGTGGTATTTTTTGTACAAAGGGATTAAAAGAACAAGCATCAAACCACTGATTTTTCTCATTTACAATTTCTGTGTAAATGTATATAATATAGCGGTAACAAACGTCAATAAAATTGGTTGAATTTTGATGTAATTTTTGGTAAGCTGAAGATTCGCAGTCTAATATAATATAGTAAAAGTTTTCACTTGGAAAACTTGTACTATGGGTTTCATTCTCATAATGGTATATCTGGCAATGCTAAACCTAATCAAAAGTGCAGCATTGCATTCTGTATATAACAACACCGTTATAAAATTTTTTGTAACAACATTTTTATCATTAGTCGAGTTGATAAGCGTCTGCTGCTGATACAGTAGATTTGGGTTCGATTACTGCTCTGGTCAAACCAAAATTTGAAAAAAGTTTGTATTTACATCCAGCTTCCCGGCTAAATATTAGCAATAAAGTGGGCAGTGTGAAGCTTTCACCGCGTGTGGTAGGCAGGTGGGCATACAACAGCCTTTTCTCGAAAAATGAACGATTTTTTCGCTGTCTGTAGACAACTTGGTAAATAAAAATGCAATATTACTTCGAACTTACGAAAAAAACTTTCAAAATGTGTCGCACGGAGTGTAGTAAATGTTGATTTTTTCAAATATTTTTTTGACAATTTTTCACGGACTTTTGAATTATAAGAAAAAAAAGAAATTGGTCTAACTTGGTAATCGGATTCTTGGTTAATTTTTAGAATAATACTTTGGATAATTTGGAGTACTGTAATAGGTTTTGGCGTCCGAATAATTTTTTTTTATTGCTTACGTTGTGAAAGATTACGTTGTCTAATATTGGAGAGTAATTTTTTCTCAAAAATTCAAAAATTCTGCAGTTTTTATGACGTTTATATAAGAAAACCTAAATTAATTTGATCATTGCTCGTCATAAGATTTTCCAAAATCTTATATAGTACCCAAATGGCTTACCTTCTAGTGTATTATCACAAATGATTTTAGAACTAAAAAGCAAACACGACAATTGTTTCCAACATTGTAATTACAATTAATGGTTGTACTGATCGAAATACCAATCTTTTTATCACTATTCGTATCATTCTACAAAGAATGTCTAATTCTCAAACGTAGTGATTTTGTCTTGATAATCTTTCAGATTTTATTTCAGAGATGGCTTATAACGAATTGTTGCAAACTTTGGTTGTTACTGGGATTAGTGCTTAATAAGTTTAGAAAAAACATTAAAAAAAAGTATAATCCTAAAGCTAGAAATTTATTAGTCAGTTTTCATCTTTGATCAAAATCTTCAAAGCTATTCTACTCCTATTGTCCTCACCACTAGCGTACACAGAATTTTCAAAGGGGGGTGCTAGGAAATTTGAGAATAATGAAGACCAAAAGAAAAATTTCTCCACTCAGAATCAGTCCGTTTTCCTGCCCAAAATTAGGTGAAGATAGAAAAAAAAAGGTTATTGGGCAGATTTTGTCCGTTTTTGTGCTCAAACTTTCTGCTCAAATTACAAATAGTTGGGCATGCCGCAGTTTTGCATACTGTTCTATGCTAATTATACTATACTGACGACCCAAAGGGGGTGGCCATGGCACCATGTCCCCCCTAAATACGCCCCTGGTCCTCACATCCAAACTAACAATATTGTATTCGATAAAGCCGTTAGACAGTTGCAGCAAATTAGAAACATTAAAAAATTTGCTAACGACATCAGTGAATTTAGATATCTTATTTATGATAACAAAAAAAATCAGAATAAATTCATTTACTAAACGGTCAGCTAATCGGATTGTTACATGCAAAGTCTGCTAGTAGAGAATTTGCTTTCCGTTTTTATATTTTGTATCTACAAACATATTTTTTGTTGGTTGTGAATGTACACACATAAAACCGAAAATTGAAAAGTAACGAAACAACATAAATTTTTCAAATTCAGCATGCCACGGTTGCCACCTATCATTATAGACCACAAATGAAAAATCAATGTGAAACTCAGCAATATCTGCAACAGTATGCCATGCTGTAGGTTTGTAGTAGCATCTACTACGAAAATAAATGCGGTAGCAAGTAAAATATACCACATGAAATAGCACATTTTACAACGTACATTGTACATACTCAATAATCATGGTTTAGTTTGATGGGAATTTTATAAAAAATTGGTAACATTTTACACTAGTTATTGGGTATTGCTTCGAAAAGCATTTTTTAAGCAAAGATTTTAATAATAATAAACTTGAATAACAAAAAAGTTAAAAATTGAACATAATGATTCCGAAACAAGTATTATCAAAAACTCTCTACTTCTTGCAATGTTATTGAATATCGCAAAGGCATTCTCGTATGAAATGTTGCAATTTGGTGAAAACAAAGCGTATGCGCACAATGAAGTCATCAGTGTGCTGCTACATCACGCGCAAAAACACTCGGGCAAATATCTGTTTTGGATGTTATCACTTGAACTTCACGAAAAAAGTTTAGGCAGTCAAAATTTTGCGTATGTTTTTATGAAAAATGAAATGAACATCTTTCTACTGATACTGCCACTTGGCAAAAACTAAAAATTTATTTAAAATTTGCGTCATTTTTCTTTTTTTTAGTCACCAAAACAAATTTCCAACATAAAGACTACCGAAATTCATGCTACATGCCACACACTTGATAACTTATGAACACTTTTGACTACTGCACTACTCGTATATCAGCAATGTGAAAATAAAATACAGAAAAAAAACAAAAGGGATTGCGCTTATGTTGGCCTCTAAATCTTTTATCAATAAATACGTTTATTTTGCTAAATCGCAATTCTTACTTATTAGCGAAATGCTAAAAATAAAGCTTAGTTTGAAATTTGGTAAAACTATACAAAATTATCACAGAAATTCAGCTGTGAGCTTTATAAATCATAATGAAAATTATAATGCCTCAGGCAAACTAGTAAATGAAAATCTATTGTCACAGCTCTTTTAGAACATCGATAGAAACAAAAGCCGTTCAAGTGGTCACTGGATTTACGTTCGAAAAAGCATAAAATTATTGATCACGACAGAACAATTGGGACTAACAGGATTAAATTATTTTTTTGAAAATTTTGCCAGAAACGCAGGGTCGACCTTGAGAAACGTTTAATAACTCCGGATCTAGTTGTCATACGACAATGATTTTACAAATGAAAGTTGAAGCAGTAAATTTCAGGAAAAGTCAAGAAATTTGGTTATTGTGGCTTGACTGCTTCATAACAAAATGTCAAAATAAGTGAAGGGGGGGAGCTAATCGATCCCCCCTGGGCCGAATAGGGTAAACCACACCCATTTACAAATTCTACATCAGTGTCATCTACATACAACGTTATAGCAATCTGTAACATTATTTCGACCATTCTGCAAAGTTTGGTCAGTTACAATCAGCCAAGTACAACACAATCAACAAAAACGTTCGGAAATGACCTTGTATTTGTCAAAACTTCAAAATTCGAGTCAAAAAAGTACAAGTCAATGCGTAATTTCCATCAACAACAATTCCTTCAACTCAAACCAACCATAAACCATGCAAATGAACGTGATTCGTTGTTTGAAATCCAAAAATATTGTTTTACATTTTCAGTTCAGCAACAAAACCCACTTTGGTGCAAATAATATAAATCTTTTGTGCGCAAGTTTTGAAAGCGAGTATAAATTGACCTACACCAACTTACGAATTCTACGTCAGCGTCATCTACAAACAACGTTGTAGCAATCTGTAACAATTTTTTGACCATTCTGCAACGTTTAGTTGGTTTCAATCAGCCAAATACAACCCAATTAACGAAAACGTTAGGAAATGACCTTGTATTTGTCAAAACTTCGAGATTCGAGTCAAAAACCTACATTTTAATGCGTAGTTTTCATGAACAACAAATCTTTCAACTCAAACCAACCAAAAACCATGCAAATAAACGTGATTCATTATCTCAAAACCAAAAATAGTGTTTTATCTGTTCAATTTAGCAACAAAACCCACATTGATGCAAAATTATGCTGTCAGTTGTGCAATAGAATTGAAAGCGAGCATAGATTGACCCACACCAACTTACGATATCTACATCAGCGTCATTTACAAACAACTTTACAGCAAACTGTTACATTATTTTGACCATTCTGCAAAGTTTGGTCGGTTTCAATCAGTTAAGTACAACACAATCAACAAAAATGTTAGGAAATGACCTTGTATTTGTCAAAACTTCGAAAATCGAGTCAAAATAGTAAATTTCAATGCGTAGTTTTCATGAATAACAAATTTTTCAGCTCAAACCAACCACAAACCATGCAAATGAACGTGATCCATTATCTCAAATTTAAAAATATTGTTTTATCTGTTCAATTCAGCAAAAAAAACCCACATTTATGCAAAAGTTCTCTAACAATTGTGCAATAGTTTTGAAAGCGAGAATAAGTTAACTCACAACCATTTACAAATTCTACATCAGTGTCATCTACAAACAACGTTTTAGCAATCTGTAACATTATTTTGAACATTCTGCAAAGTTTGGTCGGTTTCAATTTAGCCAAGTACAACACAATCAACAAAAACGTTAGAAAATGACCTTGTATTTGTCAAAACTTTAAATTTTGGATCAAAAAAGTACTTTTCAATGGGTAAGTTTGATAAACAACAAATCTTTCAACTCAAACCAACCATAAACCATGCAAATGAACGTGACTCATTATATTAAATCCAAAATATTGCTTTATCTGTTCAATTCAGCAACAAAACTCATTATCATGTAAAAATTCTCTAACATTTGTGCGATAGTTTTGAAAGCGAGTATAGATTGACTTACACCAACTTACAAATTTTATATCAACAACATCTTCAAACAACGTTGTATCAATCTGTAACATTATATTGACCACTCTGCAAAGTTTGGTCGGTTTCAATCAGCAAAGTACAACACAATCAACAAAAACGTTCGGAAATGACCTTGTATTTGTCAAAACTTCAAAATTCGAGTCAAAAAAGTACAAGTCAATGCGTAATTTCCATCAACAACAATTCCTTCAACTCAAACCAACCATAAACCATGCAAATGAACGTGATTCGTTGTTTGAAATCCAAAAATATTGTTTTACATTTTCAGTTCAGCAACAAAACCCACTTTGGTGCAAATAATATAAATCTTTTGTGCGCAAGTTTTGAAAGCGAGTATAAATTGACCTACACCAACTTACGAATTCTACGTCAGCGTCATCTACAAACAACGTTGTAGCAATCTGTAACAATTTTTTGACCATTCTGCAACGTTTAGTTGGTTTCAATCAGCCAAATACAACCCAATTAACGAAAACGTTAGGAAATGACCTTGTATTTGTCAAAACTTCGAGATTCGAGTCAAAAACCTACATTTTAATGCGTAGTTTTCATGAACAACAAATCTTTCAACTCAAACCAACCAAAAACCATGCAAATAAACGTGATTCATTATCTCAAAACCAAAAATAGTGTTTTATCTGTTCAATTTAGCAACAAAACCCACATTGATGCAAAATTATGCTGTCAGTTGTGCAATAGAATTGAAAGCGAGCATAGATTGACCCACACCAACTTACGATATCTACATCAGCGTCATTTACAAACAACTTTACAGCAAACTGTTACATTATTTTGACCATTCTGCAAAGTTTGGTCGGTTTCAATCAGTTAAGTACAACACAATCAACAAAAATGTTAGGAAATGACCTTGTATTTGTCAAAACTTCGAAAATCGAGTCAAAATAGTAAATTTCAATGCGTAGTTTTCATGAATAACAAATTTTTCAGCTCAAACCAACCACAAACCATGCAAATGAACGTGATCCATTATCTCAAATTTAAAAATATTGTTTTATCTGTTCAATTCAGCAAAAAAAACCCACATTTATGCAAAAGTTCTCTAACAATTGTGCAATAGTTTTGAAAGCGAGAATAAGTTAACTCACAACCATTTACAAATTCTACATCAGTGTCATCTACAAACAACGTTTTAGCAATCTGTAACATTATTTTGAACATTCTGCAAAGTTTGGTCGGTTTCAATTTAGCCAAGTACAACACAATCAACAAAAACGTTAGAAAATGACCTTGTATTTGTCAAAACTTTAAATTTTGGATCAAAAAAGTACTTTTCAATGGGTAAGTTTGATAAACAACAAATCTTTCAACTCAAACCAACCATAAACCATGCAAATGAACGTGACTCATTATATTAAATCCAAAATATTGCTTTATCTGTTCAATTCAGCAACAAAACTCATTATCATGTAAAAATTCTCTAACATTTGTGCGATAGTTTTGAAAGCAAGTATAGATTGACTTACACCAACTTACAAATTTTATATCAACAACATCTTCAAACAACGTTGTATCAATCTGTAACATTATATTGACCACTCTGCAAAGTTTGGTCGGTTTCAATCAGCAAAGTACAACACAATCAACGAAAACGTTCGGAAATGACCTTGTATTTGTCAAAACGTCGAAATGCGAGACAAACAAGTTCATTTCAATGCGTAAGTTTCATAAACAACAAATCTTTCAACTCAAACCAACCAAAAACCATGTAAATGAACGTGATTCGTTGTTTCAAATCCAAAAATATTGCTTTATCTGTTCAATACAGCAACAAAACTCAATAATATGTGAAATTTCTCTATCATTTGTGCAATAGTTTTGGAAGCGAGTATACTTTCTCCTCATACCAACTTACGATATCGACAACAGCGTCATCTAAAAACAACGTTATAGCAATCTGTAAAAATATATTTACGATTCTGCAAAGTTTGATTGGTTTCAATTAGCCAAGTACAACATAATCAACAAAAACGTAAGGAAATGATCTTGTATTTGTCAAAACTTCGAAACTCGAGTCAAAAAAGTACATTTCCATGCGTAACTTCGATGAACAACAAATTTTTCTACTCAAAACCACCATAAACCATGCAAATGAACGTGATTCATTATATCAAAACCAAAATAAATGTTTTAACTGTTCAATTCAGCAACAAAAATCCACAATTATGTAAAATTTCTCTATCATTTGTGCAATAGTTTTAAAAGCGAGTATAGGATAACCCACACCCATGTACAATTTTTACCTCAGTGTCATCTAAAAACTACGTTATAGCAATCTTTAACATCATTTTGACCATTCTGCAAAGTTCGGTCGGTTACAATCAGCCAAGTACAACACAACCAACAGAAACGTTAGGAAATGACCTTGTATTTGTCAAAACTTTGAAATTCGAGTCATAAAAGTACATTTCAATGCGTAATGTTCATGAACAACAAAACTTTCAGCTCAAAACCAACCATAAACCATGCAAACCATCAAGAGTCATTATTTCAAATCAAAAAAATATTGTTTTATCTGTTCAATTCAGCAACAAAAACCAAGTTTACAAAAAATTTCTTTAAAATTTGTGCAATAGATTTGAAAGCGAGTATAAATTGACCCACACCAACTTGCAAAATCTACATCAGCATCATCTAAACACAACTTTACAGCAAACTGGTACATTATTTGACCATTCTGCAAAGTTTGGTTGGTTTCAATCAGCCAAGTACAACACAATCAACAAAAACGTTATGAAATGATCTTGTATTTGTCAAATCGTCGAAATTCGAATCGAAAAAATACAAATGATTGCGTAACTTTGATGAACAACAAACTTTTCAACTCAAAACCACCATAAACCATGCAAATGAGTGTGATTCATTGTTTCAAAGCCAAAATAATGTTTTATCTGTTCAATTCAGCAACAAAAACCCACATTTATGCAAACTTCTCTAACATTTGTGCAATAGATTTAAAAGCGAGTATAGATTGACCCACACTGATCTACAATTTTTTTATCAGCGTCATCGAAATACAACTTTACACCAAACTGTTACTCTATTTTGACCATTCTGCAAAGTTTGGTCGGTTTCAATCGGCCAAGTACAACACAATCAACAAAAACGTAAGGAAATAACCTTGTGTTTGTCAAAACTTCGAAATTCGAGTCAAACAAGTACAATTTAATGCGTAGTTTTCATGAACAACAAATTTTTCAACTCAAACTAACCATAAACCAGGCAAATGAACGTAATCATTATTTCAAATCAAAAATGTTTGTTTTATCTGTTCAATTCAGCAACAAAAACCCACATTTATATCAAACTTCTCTATCATTTCTGCAATAGTTTTGAAAGCGAGTATAAGTTAAACCACACCCTTTTACTAATTCTACATCAGCGTCATCTACATACAACGTTATAGCAATCTGTAACATTATTTTGACCATTCTGCAAAGTTTGGTCGGTTTCAATCAGCCAAGTACAACACAATTAACAAAAACGTTAGGAAATGACCTTGTATTTGTCAAAACTTCAAAATTCGAGTCAAAAAAGTACATTTCAATGCGTAATGTTGATGAACAACAAAGTTTTCAACTCAAAACCACCCTAAACCATGCAAATGAACGTGATTCATAAACCATGCAAATGAACGTGATTCATTTATTTCAAATCTAAAAATTCTGTTCTTTGTTTGTTCAATTTTGCAACAAAATCCCACATTGATGCAAAATTTCTCTATCATTTGTGCAATAGCTTTGAAAGCGAGTATAGGTTGACATACACCCTCTGACAAACTTCACATCAATGTCATCTAAACACAACGTTATAACAATCTGTAACATTATTTTGACCATTCTGCAAAGTTTGGTCGGTTTCAATCAGCCAAGTACAACACAATCAACAAAAACGTCCGAAAATGACCTTGTATTTGTCAAAACTTCGAAATTCGAGTCAAAAAAGTACAATTCAGTGCATAATTTTCATGACCAACAAAATTTTCACCTCAAAACCACCATAACCCACGCAAATGAACGTGATTCATTTTTTCGAAACCAAAAATTGTGTTTTATCTGTTCAATTCAGCAACAAAAACCAAGTTTATGCAATATTTCTCTAACATTTGTGCAATAGTTTTGAAGGCAAGTAAAGAATGACCCACACCCATTTACAAACTCTTTATCAGTGTCATCCACAAACTACGTTATAGCAATCTGTAACATTAATTTGACCATTCTGCAAAGTTTGGTCGGTTTAAATCGGCCAAGTACAACACAATCAACAAAAACGTTCGGAAATGACCTTGTATTTGTCAAAACATCAAAATTTGAGTCAAAAAAGTACAATTTAATACGTAATTTTCATGAACAACAATATTTTCAGCTCAAATCCAACCAAAAACCATGCAAATGAACGTAATTCTTTATCCCAAAACCAAAATTATTTTTATCTGTTCAATTCAGCAAGAAAAAACCAAGCTTATGTAGATTTTTTTTTTATCCATTGTGCCAAACTTTTGAAAGCGAGTGTAAGTTGACCTACAACAACTTACAATATCTACATCAGGGTCATGTACAAACTATGTTATAGCAATTTGTAACATTATATTGACCATTCTGCAAAGTTTGGTTGGTTTCAATCAGCCAAGTACAACACAATCAACAAAAACGTTAGGAAATGACCTTGTATTTGTCAAAACGTCGAAAATCGAGTCAAATAAGTACATATCAATGCGTAGTTTTCATGAACAACAAATATTTCAACTCAAAACCACCATAAACCATGCACATGAACGTGATTCATAAACCATGCAAATGAACGTGATTCATTATTTCAAATCTAAAAGTATTGTTTTATTTGTTCAATCTTGCAACAAAAACCCACATTGATGTATAATTTTTTATCAATCTTGCAATAGCTTTGAAAGCAAGTATAGGTTGACATACGCCCTCTTACGAATTTTACATCGGTGTTATCTAAACACAACGTTATAGCAATCTACAACCTTATTTTGACCATTCTGCAAAGTTTGGTCGGTTTCAATCCGCCAAGTACAACACAATCAACAAAAACGTTAGGAAATGTCCTAGTATTTGTCAAAACTTCGAGATTCGAGTCAAACAAGTACAATTAAATGCGTATTTTTGATGAACAACAATATTTTCAACTCAAATCCAACTATAAACCATGCAATTGAACGTGATTCAATATCTCAACACCAAAAACATAGTTTTAGCTGTTCAATTCTGCAAGTAAAACCAAGTTTATGCAAAATTTTTCTATTAATTGTGCGATTGTTTTGAGAGCGAATATAGGAAGACCCACACCCACTTACAAATTCTACATCAGCGTCATCTACAAACTACGTTATAGCAATCTGTAACAATATATTGACCATTCTGCAAAGTTTAGTCGGTTTAAATCAGCCAAGTACAACACAATCAACAAAAACATTCGGTAATGATCTTTTATTTGTCAAAACTTTGAAATTCGAGTCAAAAAAGTACATTTCAATGCGTAATTTTTATGAAGAACAAAATTTTCAACTCAAAACCATTATAACTCATGCAAATAAACGTGATTCATAAACCATCCAAATGAACGTGATTCATTTATTTCAAATCTAAAAATTCTGTTCTTTGTTTGTTCAATTTTGCAACAAAATCCCACATTGATGCAAAATTTCTCTATCATTTGTGCAATAGCTTTGAAAGCGAGTATAGGTTGACATACACCCTCTGACAAACTTCACATCGGTGTCATCTAAACACAACGTTATAGCAATCTGTAACATTAATTTGACCATTCTGCAAAGTTTGGTCGGTTTCAATCAGCCAAGTACAACACAATCAACAAAAACGTCCGAAAATGACCTTGTATTTGTCAAAACTTCGAAATTCGAGTCAAAAAAGTACATTTGATTGCATAATTTTCATGACCAACAAAATTTTCACCTCAAAACCACCATAACCCACGCAAATGAACGTGATTCATTTTTTCGAAACCAAAAATTGTGTTTTATCTGTTCAATTCAGCAACAAAAACCAAGTTTATGCAATATTTCTCTAACATTTGTGCAATAGTTTTGAAGGCAAGTAAAGAATGACCCACACCCATTTACAAACTCTTTATCAGTGTCATCCACAAACTACGTTATAGCAATCTGTAACATTAATTTGACCATTCTGCAAAGTTTGGTCGGTTTAAATCGGCCAAGTACAACACAATCAACAAAAACGTTCGGAAATGACCTTGTGTTTGTCAAAACGTCGAAATTCGAGTCAAAAAAGTACATTTCAATGAGCAGTTTTCATGAACAACAAACTTTTCAACTCAAAACCACCATAAACCATGCAAATGAACGTGATTGGTAAACCATGCAAATGAACGTGATTCATTATTTCAAATCAAAAATTATTGTTTTATTTGTGCAATTCAGCAACAAAACCCACTATGATGTAAATTTTCTTTATCATTTGTGCAATGAATTTGTAAGCGAGTATACTGTAGATTGATCTACACCAACTTACAAATTCTACATCAGTGTCATCTACAAACAATGTTGTAGCAATCTGTAACAATATTTTGACCATTCTGCAAAGTTTGGTCGGTTTCAATCAGCCAAATACAACACAATCAACAAAAACGTTAGAAAATGACCTTGTATTTGTCAAAACTTCGAAATTCGAGTAAAAAAAAACCATTTCACTGCGTAATTTTGATGAACAACAATATTTTCAACTCAAATCTAACCATAAACCACGCAAATGAACGTGATTCATTATCTCAAAACCAAAAATTATGTTTTATCTGTTCAATTCAGCAAGAAAAACCAAGTTTATGAAAAAATTATTCTATCCATTGTGCCAAAGTTTTGAAAGCGAGTATAAGTTGATCTACACCAACTTACAAAATCTACATCAGCGTCATCTACAAACAACGTTATAGCAAACTGTAAAATTATATTGACCATTTTGAAAAGTTTGGTCGGTTTCAATCAGCCAAATACAACACAATTATCAAAAACGTTAGGAAATGACCTTGTATTTGTCAAAACGTCGAAAATCGAGTCAAAAAAGTACATTTCAATGCGTAATTTTCATGAACAACAAACTTTTCAACTCAAAACCACCATAAACCATGCAAATGAACGTGATTCGTAAACCATGAAAATGAACGTGATTCATTATTACAAATCTAAATTTATTCTTTTATTTGTTCAATTCAACAACAAACCCACCTTGATGTAAATTTTCTTTATCATTTGTGCAATAGATTTGAAAGCGAGTATAGATTGACCTACACCAACTTACAAATTCTACATCAGTGTCATCTAAACACAACGTTATAGCAATCTGTAACAATATTTTGAACATTCTGCAAAGTTTGGTCGGTTTTAATCAGCCAAATACAACACAATCAACAAAAACGTTAGGAAATGACCTTGTATTTGTCAAAATTTTGAAATTTGAGTGAAAATAATACAATTCAGTGCGTAATTTTCATGAACAACAAAGTTTCAACTCAAAACCACCATAAACCATGCAAATAAACGTGATTCATAAACCATGCAAATGACTGTGAGTGATTATTTCAAATCTAAAAATATTGTTTTATTGGTTCAATTTTGCAACAAAAACCCACATTGATGGAAAATTTTTCTATCATTTGTGCAATAGCTTTGAAAGCAAGTAAAGTTTGACAAACGCCTCCTTACAAATTTTACATCGGTGTCATCTAAGAATAACGTTATAGCACCTTATTTTGACCATTATGCAAAGTTTAGTCGATTTCAATCCGCCAAGTACAACACAATTAACAAAAACAATAGGAAATGTCCTAGCATTTGCCAAAACTTCGAAATTCGAGTCAAAAAAGTACATTTCATTGCGTAATTTTCATGAACAACAAACTTTTCAACTTAAAACCACCATAAACCATGCAAATGAACGTGATTCATTATTTCAAATCTAAAAATATTGTTTTATATGTACAATCTTGCAACAAAAACCCACATTGATGGAAAATTTCTCTATCATTCGTGCAATAGCTTTGAAAGCGAGTATAGATTGACATACGCCCCTTTACGAATTTTACATCGGTGTCATCTAAAAACAACGTTATAGCAATCTATAACTTTTTTTTGACCATTCTGCAAAGTTTGGTCGGTTTCAATCCGCCAAGTACATCACAACCAACAAAAACGTTAGGAAATGTCCTAGTAGTTGTCAAAACTTCGAGATTCGAGTCAAACAAGTACATTTTATTGCGTAATTTTCATGAACAACAAATTTTTCAACTCAAAACCACCACAAACCATGAAAATGAACGTGATTCATAAACCATGCAAAGGAACGTGATTCATTAAATCAATTCTAGAAATATTGTTTTATTTGTTCAATTTTGCAACAAAATCCCACATTGATGCATAATTTCTCTATCATTTGTGCAGTAGCTTTGAAAGCGAATATAAATTGACCTTCACCAACTTACGATATCTACATCAGCGTCATCTACAAACAACGTTATAGCAATCTGTAACCATATTTTGACCATTCTGCAGAGTTTGGTCGGTTACATTCAGCCAAGTACAACTCAATCAACAAAAACGTCAGGAAATGACCTTGTGTTTGTCAAAATTTCGACACTCGAGTCAAAAAAGTATAATTCTTTGCGTAGTTTTCATGAACAACAAAGTATTCAGCTCAAAACCACCATAAACCATGCAAATGAACGTGATTCATTGTTTCAAATCTAAAAATATAGTTTTATTTGTTCAATTCAGCAACAAAACCCAAGTTTACGTAAATTTTTTCTAAGATTTGTGCAATAGTTTTTAAAGTGAGTATAGATTGACCCACAACTACTACAAGTTCTACATCAACATCATCTAAACACAACTTTACAGCAAACTGGTACAATAATTTGACCATTCTGCAGAGTTTGGTCGGTTTCAATCAGCCAAGTACAACACAGTCAATAAAAACGTTAGCAAATGACCTTGTATTTGTCATAAGTTTCAGTTTTGATTCTAAAAAAAATAATTCATTGCGTAATTTTGATGAACAACAAATTTTTCAGCTCAAAATTACCATAAACCATGCAAATGAAGGTTAATCATTATTTCAAATGCAAAAAATTGTTTTATCTGTTCAATTCAGCAACAAAAACCCACATTTATGCAAAACTTTGCTAACATTTGTGCAATTATTCTGAAAGCGAGTGAAGATTGACCCACACTGATCTACAATTTTTACATCAGCGTCATCGAAAGACAACTTTAGAGCAAACAGTTGCATTATTTTGACCATTCTGCAAAGTTTGGTCGGTTTCAATCAGCCAAGTACAACACAATCAACAAAAACGTTAGGAAATGACCTTGTATTTGTCAAAACTTCGAAATTCGAGTCAAACAAGAACACTTAAATGCGTAATTTTCATGAACAACAAATTCTTCAACTCAAAACCACCATAAACCACGCAAATGAACGTGATTCATTATTTCCAATCCAAAAATATTGTTTTTACTTTTCATTTCAGCAACGTAACTAATGTTATGTAAATTTCCTTCATTTTTTGTGCAATAGTTTTGAAAGCCAGTATAAGTTAGCCCACACCGACTTTCAAATTCTACATCATCGTCATCTACAACAACGTTATAGCAATCTGAAACATTTTTTTGACCATTCTGCAAAGTTTGGTCGGTTTCAATCCGCCAAGTACAACACAATCAACAAAAACATTAGGAAATGACTTTGTATTTGTCAAATCTTGGAAATTCGAGTCAAAAAAGTACTTTTCTTTGCGTAAAATTGAAGAAAAAAAAATTCTTCAACTCAAACCAACCATAAACCATTAAAATGAACGTGATTCATCCATTCAAACCAAAATATATGTTTTATCTGTTCAATTCAGGGACAAAACTCACTTTTTTGAAAAATCTTGTAACATTCTTGCAATAATTTTGAAAGCGATTATAGATTGACCTACAACAACTTGCGATGTATACATCAGCGTCATCTAAAAACAACGTTATAGCAATCTGTAACATTATTTTGACGATTCTGCAAAGTTTGGTCGGTTTCAATCAGCCAAGTACAACTAAATCAACAAAAACGTTAGGAAATGATCTTGTATTTGTCAAAACTTCGAAATTCGAGTCAAAAAAGTACATTTCATTACGTAATTTTCATGAACAACAATACTTTCAACTCAAACCACCTTTAACTATGCAAATGAATGTGATTCATTGTTTCAAATCCAAAAAATATGTTTTCTTTGTACAATTCAGCAAAAAAAATCAACTTTAAGCAAAAGTTTCTTTAACATTTGTGCGATAGTTTTGAAAGCGAGTATAAGTTGACCCACACCAACTTACAAATTCTACATCAATGTCATCTACAAACATTGCTATAGCAATCTGTAACATTATTTTGACCATTCTGCAGAGTTTGGTCGGTTACAATCAGCCAAATACAACACAATCAACAAAAACGTTCGGAAATGATCTTGTATTTGTCAAAACTTTGAAATTAGAGTCAAAAAAGTACATTTTATTGCGTAATTTTCATGAACAACAAATTTTTCAACTCAAAACCACCATAAACCATGCAAATAAACGTGATTCAATATTTCAAATCCAAAAATATTGTTTTATTTGTTCAGTTCAGCAACAAAACCCACAAGGATGCAAAATTTCTCTATCATTTGTGCAATAGTTTTGAAAGCGAGTATAGACTGACCCAAACCCATTTACGAATTCTACATCAGTGTCATCTACAAGTTACGTTATAGCAAACTGTAACATTATTTTGACCATTCTGCGCAATTTGGTCGGTTTCAATCAGCCAAGTACAACACAATCAACAAAAACGTTAGGAAATGACCTTGTATTTGTCAAAACTTCGAAACTTGAGTCAAACAAGTACATTTCAATGGGTAAGTTTGATGAACAACAAATTCTTCAACTCAAATACCCATAAACCAAGCAAATGAACGTCATTCATTATCCCAAAACCAAAAATAAAGTTTTATCTGTTCAATTCAGAAATAAAACTTACCAATACGTCAAAGTTTTCTACCATTTGTGCAATAGTTTTGAAAGCGAGTATAGATTGACCCACACCAACTTGCGATATCTACATCAGCGTCATCTACAAACACTGTTATAGCATACTGTAACATTATATTGACCATTCTGCAAAGTTTGGTCGGTTTCAATCAGCCAAGTACAACACAATCAACAAAAACGTTAGCAAATGACCTTGTATTTGTCAAAAGTTTCACTTTTGATTCAAAAAAGTGCAATTCTATGCGTAATTTTAATGAACAACAAATTCCTCTAGTCGAAACCACCTTAAACCATGCAATTGGACGTGTTTCATTATTTCAAATCCAAATTAATTGTTTTATCTTTTTACATAAGCAACAAAACTTACCAATATGTAAAACTTCTTTAACATTTGTGCGATAGTTTTGAAAGCAAGTATAGATTGACACTCACCAACTAACAAGTTCTACATCAGCGTCATCTACAAACAACGTTATAGCAAACTGTTACACTATCTGACCATTCTGCAAAGTTTGGTCGGTTTCAATCAGCCAAGTACAACACATTCAACAAAAACGTTAGGAAATGACCTTGTAATTGTCAAAACGTCGAAATTCGAGTCAAACAAGTACAAATCAATGCGTATTTTTTGTGAACAACGATTCCTTCAACTCAAAACTACCATAAACCATGCCAATGAACGTGAATCATTATTTCAAACCAAAAGATTGTTTTATCTGTTCAATTCAGGAACAAAAACCCACATTTATAGAAAATTTCCCTAACATTTGTGCAAGTGTTTTGAAAGCGAGTATAGATTGACCCACACCGATTTACAAATTTTACATCAGCGTCATTTAAACACAACTTTACAGCGAACTGTTACATTATTTGACCATTCTGCACAATTTGGTCGGTTTCAATCAGCCTAGTACTGCACAATTAACAAAAACGTTAGGAAATGACTTTGTATTTGTGAAATCTTGGAAGTTTGAGTCAAAAAAGTACATTTCAATGCGTAATTTTCATGAACAACAAATTTTTCAACTCAAACCACCATAAGCGATGCAAATGAACGTGATCCCTTATCTCAAATCCAAAAAATATGTTTTATTTGTTCGATTAAGCAAAATAAACCAACTTTAAGCAAAAGTTTTTTAATCTTTGTGCGACAGTTTTGAAAGCGAGTATAGATTGCCCCACTCCAACTTACAAATTCTACATCAATGTCATCTACAAACAATGTGATAGCAATCTTTAACAATTTTTTGACCTTTCTGCAAAGTTTGGTTGGTTACAATCAGCCAAATACAACACAATCAACAAAAACCTTCGGAAATGACCTTGTGTTTGTCAAAACTTTGAAATTCGAGTCAAAAAAGTTCATTTCATTGCGTAGTTTTCATGAACGACATAACTTTCAACTCAAAACCACCATAAACCATGCAAATAAACGTGATTCATTGTTTCAAACTTAAAAATAATGTTTTATTTGTTCAATTCAGCAAGAAAAACCCACATTTTTGTAAAATTTCTCTAACATTTGTGCCATAGTTTTAAAAGCGAGTATAGATTGACCCACACCCAACTACAAATTCTGCATCAGTGTCATCTGCAAACAACGTTATAACAACTTGTAACATTATATTGACCATTCTGCAAAGTTTGGTCGGTTTCAATCAGCCAAATACAACACAATCAACAAAAACTTTCGGAAATGATCTTGTATTTGTCAAAAGTTCAAGATTCGAGTCGAAAAAGTACATTTCATTGCGTAATTTTTATGAACAACAAAATTTTCAACTCAAAACCACCATAAACCATGCAAATGAACGTGATTCATAAACCATGCAAATGAACGTGATTCAGTATTTCAAATCCAAAAATATTAATTTATTTGTTCAATTCAGCAACAAAACCCACATTGATGCAAATTTCTCTATCATTTGTGCAATAGTTTTGAAAGCAAGTACAGATTGACTTGCACCAACTTACAAATTCTACATCAGCGTCATCTACAAACAACGTTATAGCAAACTGTAACATTTTTTTGACCATTTTGCAAAGTTTGGTCGGTTTCAATCAGCCAAATACAACACAATCAACAAAAACGTTCGGAAATGACCTTGTATTTGTCAAAACTTCGAAAATCGAGTCAAAAAAGTACATTTCAGTGCGTAGTTTTCATGAAAAACAAATTTTTCAACTCAAAACCAACAATAAACCATGCAAATGAACGTGATTATTTATTTCAAAACAAAAAATAGTGTTTTATCTGTTCAATTCAGGAACAAAAACCAAGTTTATGCAAAATTTCTTTATTCTTTGTGTAATAGTTTTGAAAGCGAGTACAGATTCACCCGCACCAACTTACAAGTTCTGCATCAGCGTCATCTACAAACAACGTTATAGCAATCTGTAACATTATTTTGAACATTCTACAAAGTTTGGTCGGTTACAATTAGCCAAGTACAACACAATCAACAAAAACGTAAGGAAATGCCCTTGTATTTGTCAAAACGTCGAAATTCGAGTCAAAAAAGTACATTTCAATGCGTAATTTTCATGAACAACAAATTTTTTAACTCAAAACCACCATAAACCATGCAATCGGACGTGATTCATTCATTCAAATCCAAAAATAGTGTTTTATCTGTTTATTTAAGCAACAAAACCCACATTGATGCAAAGTTTCTCTATCATTTGTGCAATAGTTTTTAAAGCGAGTACAGATTGACCCGCAGCAACTTACAAGTTCTACATCAGCGTCATCTACAAACAACGTTATAGGAATTTATAACAATATATTGACCATTCTGCAAAGTTTGGTCGGTTACAATCAGCCAAGTACAACACAATCAACAAAAACGTTAGGAAATGACCTTGTATTTGTCAAAACTTCGAAATTCGAGTCAATAAAGTACATTTCAATGCGTAATTTTCATGAACAACAAACTTTTCAACTCAAAACCACCATAACCCACGCAAATGAACGTGATTCATTATTTCAAATCCAAAAAGTTTGTTTTATCTGTTCAATTTAGCAACAAAACCCACATTGATGCAAATTTATTCTGTCTTTTGTGCATTAGTTTTGAAAGCAAGTATAAGTTGACCAGACTTGGGCGTTTAAAAAAAACATCGTAAAGCACAAGCGCAAATTTCACAACCAAAATTTGTTTTAGTTTAAAGCGCAAGCGTAAGTTCCGCAGTCAAAAACTTTTAAGCTCGAAGCGCAAGCGCAAGTTCTGCAGCCAAAATTTTTTAAGGTTAAAGCGCAAGCGCAAATTCCGCGACCAAAAAATTTAAGGTTAAAGCGCAAATGCGAATTTCGCAACCAATGTCTTAAAAGCTTAAAGCGCAATTTCAATTTTTGTAAAGAAAATTCTGAACGTTTTAAAGCGCAAACCCAAATTCTGCAACCAAAATTTGAAATTAGTACAGCGCAACTACGAATTGATTGCTTGAGAAGCGCACACAAGTTTCGCTTTTTAAAAAAGTTTTTGAGTACAAATTTTTGCATAATTGAAGTTTTGAAAGCGTGCTGCAGACGATGGTGTTTAGCAAGAATGGCAGTACGGTACGGTATGTTCAGAATTTGCGTACTACGTACCTCGCACCTTCAATCGTACCGTTCCAGCGTACCGTACTTCAGTTCATTTTTTGAAGCGTACCGTACCAACGTACCGTACCCGTACCATTACAAAAAAGGGATACCGTTCAAATCACTTGCCTATAAATCAGCGATTTCAATTCACACATTTAATCTCGGCTTTAGCTGTCTTTTGCCTCTGCATACAAAAAGCCGGTGCAATGTGCGAAAAGTCTGGGATTTTTAATTCAAATCACGTACCAACGTACTGTACCCGTACCATTACAAAAAAGGCGTACCGTACCAGCATACCGTATCTCTTCGCAAAAATTGAGGCGTACCGTACCGTACTGCCATTCTTGGTGTTAAGCATAAAAATATGAAAGTATAAACGTAGTACCATTTTCAGGTAAGCTGCACTGGAATAAACCAACTGCATTGCGTTTAGCTTTTATAACTAAAGGCACATATCTAACACCGAAGAAAGATTATTTTTGTTGTTGAAAAAAAGTATTTCAACACTAAAACAAAAAAAAAAGAAATAAACAGCAATAAAAATAAATAAACACGAAAACAAAAAAAGCTCCACTCACTCACATTTAGAAATAAGGCGTTATTCATGAATAAAAATTGACTTTTTTAAACACTTTTTATTTTCACGCAGCAAAACAAATTAAAAAAAAATTTTTTTCGTCATAGACGATCGTTTCGATCACAAAATATCAGAAATAACAGCAAATAATCTCTCGACGGCGGCCGAACTAGAAATAGCAGTGTTGAATCTTTTGAATTTTTGCAACCACGCATCTCTATTGTAGGCAGAAAAGCAATCTTTGGTGATTTTGTCGTTTGCTCTTCCGACCCTTTCATCTAATCTTTTTCCTGCTGTAGAAGCCAAGTTTTCGGCTACTAATTACAGTACAAAAACCAAAAGTATTTCGTAACTAGATGGGAGTTTGCCAGCAAACCTAGTGAATGACCGACGCATAGCTAATGCTGTGACGCTCAAAAGTACTTTTTGTCTACCGTAAAATCAGCAATTATTAAAAAATATCTGATTATGGAACCTCCAGAAAAGTGGAGTCAAAGTATTTTTCAGTTAAATATCTCCTGATATCATAAAACACTGGCACCCTAGCTTGAGTCGTTCAAAATTTGATTTTTGGGGTCTATTTGGGGGTCCCTGGGGTGGCACCCCCAAACTATGTCAAAATATTTGTTTGTTAAATATCTGCTGATATCAAAACAGACTGGCACCCAAGTTGAGCTATTCAAAAAATTGATTTTTGGGGGGTCTCCGGGGTGGTGGCACCCCCAAACTATGTCAAAATATTTGTCTGTTAAATATCTACTGATATCATAAAACACTGGCACTCTAAGTTAAGTCGTTCAAGAAATTGATTTTTGGGGGGTCCATTTGGGGGGGTCCCCGGGGGGGTGGCACCCCCAAACTGTGTCAAAATATTTGTCTGCTAAATATCTGCTGATATCAAAAAAAAGTAGAACTCTATCTTGAGCCGTTCAAAAAATTGATTTTTGGGGGGTCCCCGGGGGGGCGGCACCCCCAAACTATATCAAAATATTTGCTGTTGAATATCTACTGATATCAAAAAGAACTAGCACCCTAGCTTGAGCTGTTCAAAAAATTGATTTTTTGGGCCCCATTTTGAGGGGGTCCCCGGTGGAGTTGCCCCAAAAAAATTCGGGAGAAAAAATTGCATTTGCAGCTCAAAAACTTTACACAAAAATTAGATTTCCATGTTTTGTGGTTTAGGAGAAGAAGAGCATACAAACATTAGGAAGAAAAAAAAGGAAAAAAAAAAGAAATAAATCTCATCGCGGCCAAAAGTGGGTTGGTTGGGATGAAAGGGTATCTTGAGACATACAACGTTATGAAATATTTTTTGCCGTACTTAAGCCGTTTTTGACTGAGACCACTTTTTACGCCAAACTTGCGAGGCGGTTTTCGGGTTCTAAAACTAAAGTCACGCAACCTATTGCCTCGAAATTTGATACAAACATACAACTCATTAATTTCAAACTGCTGTCAAAATTTCATGTTGCTAGACCCAATCGTTCTCGAGTTATAAGCAAAAGTTTGAAATTTCGCACTCGTTAGTTGGAAAATGGCCGAGTAAAAACAGAGGAACACGCGACGCGACTGTCGGTCGTTCCAATTATTAAGTGAGGTAGCGGAAGTGGAGTCCTCGAGGACATCCTTGGCCTCGAGGACACATTTTCAAGTCCTTGGCCTCGAAGCCTCCAGTCCTTGGCCTTGGCCTCGAAGCCTTAGGTTCGCGAAAGTTGCCCTGTCCTCGGCTCGAGGACAGAACTATATTTTTAACCGTTGAAATTTTGTTGTAAAGCACCAGCAACCTGGCGGAAAATTTGCAAACCCTGTTTTTGTTTTTCTCAGTTGGAGCATTGGCGTAGCTAGAGGGAGGCAGGGGGGCCCGGGCCCCTCCCCAATTGAAATTTCGCCAATGACAAAAATGTGACAAAAAAGCCTATTGTTTCTTCAGTTTCAGTTTCTTTTTAGTATTTTTCGCTTACAACAGTAACTAACAACAATATTCAAGACCAAGAGGCCCGGGCTCCCCCTTAGTTCAATTTTTGCCAACCAATTTAAATGTATAACCCAGGTAAAATTAAGGGTTTTTCTCTTAAAAGTTGCTACCTAAGCCCTCATGTAACCTTTTCATAAACGTAATGCAACAACCAGAGCCGGATTTATTCTATAGCACAGTGCCAGGGCCTCGCGCTCAGATAGTGAGACTTTTTTTTTCTTCACCTATATTTGGCAGGAAGATCTTGCGAAAATCCCCAAAGTGCCAGGGGCCATGCGCGATGTAAATCCGGCCCAGCAATAACATGGTTAGTATAGGCGTAACCATCTATTGTACCATTTTTCAATAACATTTCAATTATTCACCTCCACCTCGCCAGTTTTTACGCACAAAATACTTAAAAAAAAATTAGCCACGGAAAATGCTGATTGAGCAAACCATTAAACTTCAATTAAGGGGGCCTGGGCCCCCTGGCCGAACAAATACTCCTATAACTGGTTATTTTCATGACAAAACAAAATCTCAAAGGAAAATCTTCGAGAGGATTATTATTTACTGTTAAAATGTAGCACGAAATAATGCGCCTTACTTCCCCCTACTTGGACCAAATCACTTACAATTAAAATTTAAAACAAGAATGCAAGATGTAAACGTATTTTGGACTTAAATTGCAAGTAAAAGGAGCATCAAGTAATTTCATCTTTTCAATTGGCTTTCAAATTTCAAAAATTTAGTGCTTTCAAATGGCTTTGAACACATGCGAAATGTGATTCAATGGCATTAAAATAGCTGTTTTTTCCACAAAACTTACAAAAAATCGCCCAACGGCTGGGGGCTTTGCCCTCAAACCCCCAAAGCCTCTGGCTGCTGGGGGCTTCGCCCCCAGACCCCGTCTGTACTACGCTTGAGATACACTACCTTTCTCAACACGTTTCCAAAGTTAGATATTTGCACTTTTCAACTATTACTTAAAGCCCTCTCCCTTGGCAAAATCCTGCTTAAATGCCAACAGGCAACGATTTCAGATATTCCATCCTATGATATTTTTGTCCCACAAAAGTTTCTCTTTTGAAAATTTTTGATAATGTCATTGCATGTGGTTTGTGGTTTGGGCCTCCCTACCAATCAAAAATTCTGGCCACGCCTATAAATTGGAGATTGCCTGAAAAAAGTTTTTGAAGATCTTTTTTTTTGGAGAACATGCGGCTGTGTTCTTGGTCCTTGGCCTCGAGCATTCCTGTCCTTGGGCTCGAGAGGGTCTGTCCTCGAAAAGGCTGTCCTTGGCTTTGGCCTCGGATTTTTTTGTGTTCTTGGCCTTGGCCTCGAGTCTTGTGTCCTCGACTCCACCACTGTGAAGTAGCATAAACTACATACAGGGTTCAAAATTAACGCCTACCCGCTTGCTCGAAGCAAGCTGAAATCGCTTCGGGCAAGTTACTTTTCAGCTTAACTTTTCCGACGGCAAGTTAACAAAATACAGTGTATTAGACAACTTCAAACAAGATTATTTAAAAACGCAATTTACCCGGTTTTGTTGCAATAAAATAAAATTTGTACGTAAAGAAAACTGTTTCTTGCTTTATTTTAGTAAGCACTTTGTACCTATCACAATTAATGCATTGTCTAATAGTACACACATTAGCCTATTAATCGCAATTAACACGTCTTAATCGCACGCAGATTTTTCGATTCTTGGATGCGTTTAACAACTGTTTGGCCCCAAATGTTCCGTTTTTTTTTTCTAGAAAAGTTTTCCGGCGCTTGCCACGCTAACAGCTATTTCAGATACCACAAGTATTGTACCCTGCGCTGCATGAAGATAACGTCAAGAATTTTGCAATTTTTTTGTTATGATTATTTTGAAGTTCTTTTAGCTTTCTAGCTGTGTAGTTTCCAAAATATTCGCCAATAAAAATACGTTTGCAACAAACCACAACGGTAATTAATAATTATGATCGTTAAATATTAAATGAAATATCTACAATCAAAAAATTGGTTTTTGCTGATGCATGATTGGAAAAAGTTACTGATTGCATTACATTATTTAAACGATCGCACACAAAAACTTGATTCTCGAAACTACGCGTATTTTGCAAATTCAGAGCTTTTTTTCCAAGTTAACCCAAAAACTTAGAGTCCTGTTTTCGGGCAAGTTGTCAAAAAAGTTAATTTCCATTCCAGATATAATATTATTCCATTACTTTATGTCTTTCTGCCGTATACAGCATATAGTTTATCTGAAGCACAAGTACTACCACTAGGGATGGGCATTTCAGAATAGTAGGCTATTTCAGAATTATTCCGAATAGCTAAAACCGAATCTTAATCTGGCTTAATTAACTTAATTTGTTGAAAAAGTGAACTACCAGTCAACCACCACCGATATTCAGAAAAAATTTGTTAAACGATTAGGCTTATTAAAGCAGCGTTTTATTGCAGTGCATGACATTGAATGCTTCTACATGTTCACCACTTATAGTTGCATTCTTAATTCGATCACAGTCAAGCCTGCACTGGAGAAGCACCTTCCGGAAGAAGCTGATGGTGCAGAAATGCAAAGGTTGCTTCAAATAGGAAAGTTGAATATTTGTGGACCACCATTTCATGTATCCAATTCAAAAGGTTAAAAAGTTTGAGTTTTGGAGAGCCCCGTTTGGGAAAACGTTTTTTCATATTTGCTCACCTGAAAATTTCATGTGTCCAGCGTGAGTGATTAAAAAGTTTGAATTTTAAAAGGTCCGTTTGGGGCAAACCCCCATTGTGGTACCCCTAATTTTTGTTACCTTTAGTTTATTTCTGATATCTACCCATTTTAAAAATCTGATTCATCTAGCTCTAACGGTTTAAAAGTTCGAAAATTTGGAGGACCAAATTGAGGGGGATCTCCCAACCTGGCACCCTTGATTTCTGTCACACACTAGTCCTGCTTGGTAGATTCAATTGATCAAACTTTAAATACAGCACGTTTAGTGATTTAAAAGTAAATAGCGCAGAAGAAAACAAGAAAAAAAGTAGATAACGCAGAAGAAAATAAAACTGGAAAAAATCTTTCTATCAGCAATCAGCATGTATCAACTATCTCGTGATCATGCTTTAAATCTGTAAAATCAAAGTTTATTTATTTTTTGACAGGGACATGCAGTTCAACATTTAAAAATTATTTTGTGATTGCGCATCTTGGAAAAAATTCACAATTGAAGCGAAACAAATATTAGATTTACCAATTAGCAAACGCAAATTGCGCAAGCGCTGAAAAAAAGGCATAGAGCGTAACGCAAATTGCGCAAGCGCTGAAAAAACAGGCATAGAGCGCAACACAAAATGCGCAAGAGCTGAAAAAAAACTTGCGCAACTTGCAAACTATTTTGCAACTTGTGCAACTTGTGAACTATTTTGCGCAACGCCCACCTCTGAGAATGACCCACACCCAGTTACAAATTCTACATCAACGTCATCTACAAACAACGTTATAGCAAACTGTAACATTATTTTGACCATTCTGCAAAGTTTGGTCGGTTTCAATCAGCCAAGTACAACACAATTAACAAAAACGTTAGGAAATGACCTTGTATTTGTCAAAACTTCAAAATTCGAGTCAAAAAAGTACATTTCAATGCGTAATGTTGATGAACAACAAAGTTTTCAACTCAAAACCACCCTAAACCATGCAAATGAACGTGATTCATAAACCATGCAAATGAACGTGATTCATTATTTCGAAACCAAAAATATTGTTTTATCTGTTCAATTCAGCAAGAAAAACCAAGTTTATGCAAAGTTTCTCTAACATTTGTGCGATGGTTTTAAAGCGAGTATAGATTGACTCACACCATTTTACAAACTCTACATCAGTGTCATCAACAAACAACGTTATAGCAATCTGGAACAATATTTTGACCATTCTGCAAAGTTTGGTCGGTTTCAATCAGCCAAGTACAACACAATCAACAAAAACGTTAGGAAATGACCTTGTGTTTGTCAAAACTTCAAAATTCGAGTCAAACAAGTACATTTCAATGCGTAATTTTGATGAACAACAAATTTTTGAGCTCAAAACCACCATAAACCATGCAAATGAACGTAAATCATTATTTCAAATCCAAATAATTTTTTTATCTGTTCAATTCAGCAACAAAAACCCACATTTATGCAAAACTTCTCTATCATTTGTGCAATAATTCTGAAAGCGAGTGAAGATTGACCCACACTGATCTACGATTTTTACATCAGCGTCATCGAAAGACAACTTTACAGCAAACAGTTACATTATTTTGACCATTCTGCAAAGTTTGGTTGGTTTCAATCAGCCAAGTACAACACAATCAACAAAAACGTTAGAAAATGACCTTGTATTTGTCAAAACTTCGAAATTCGAGTCAAACAAGTACATTTCATTGCGTAGTTTTTATGAACAACAATTCCTTCAACTCAAAACCACCATAAACCATGCCAATGAACGTGATTTCAAACCAAAAGATTGTTTTATTTGTTCAATTCAGGAACAAAAACTCACATTTATATAAAATTTCTCTAACCATTGTGCAATAGTTTTGAAAGCGAGTATAGATTGACCCACACCGATTTACAAATTTTACATCAGCGTCATCTAAACACAACTTTACAGCAAACTGTTACATTATTTGACCATTTTGCAAAGTTTGGTCGGTTTCAATCAACCAAGTACAACACAATCAACAAAAACGTTAGGAAATGACTTTGTATTTGTCAAATCTTGGAAATTCGAGTCAAAAAAGTACATTTCATTGCGTAAATTTAAAGAAAAACAAATTCTTCAACTCAAATCCAACCATAAACCATTAAAATGAACGTGATTCATCCATTCAAACCAAAATAATTGTTTTATCTGTTCAATTCAGGGACAAAACTCACTTTTATGAAAAATTTTTTTAACATTCGTGCAATAGTTTTGAAAGCGAGTATAGATTGACCCACACCAACTTACGATTTTTTCGTCAGCATCATCTAAACACAACGTTACAGCAAACTTTTACATTATTTTGACGATTCTGCAAAGTTTGGTCGGTTTCAATCAGCCAAGCACAACACAATCAACAAAAACGTAAGGAAATGACCTTGTGTTTGTCAAAACTTTGAAATTCGAGTCAAAAAAGTATATTTCAAAGCGTAATTTTGATGAACAACAAAGTTTTCAACTCAAAACCACCATAAACCATGCCAATGAACGTGATTCATTATCTCAAAACCAAAAATAATGTTTTATCTGTTCAATTCAGCAACAAAACCGAAATTTATGCAAAAGTTTCTTTAACATTTGTGCAATAGTTTTGAAAGCGAGTATAGATTGACCCATACTAACTTAGGAATTTTACATGAACGTCATTTAAAAACAAGGTTATTGCTGATAAATAAAAAAAAGGTCTTGAGGTTTTTTTTTGTTCATGAACACTTTAGTAGGTTTGAAGTTCAAATATTTACCATTCATGCAAGCTTGCAAAACCATTTAAAATTTATACGATTCAATTGAAGCATGCTTTGGCAAAAGTTGTTAAGTCGCATTTTGCTGTTTCGAGTAAATCGCGTTTAAAGTTTTAAATTTCTATTTGATCTTGCTGTCAAGCGCAACATATTAAGCTGTTTATTACCGAAAATTGATTGAAAATTAAAACAATTTTTTTTGAGGGGAATTGGTTTTAGCATGTAATTTATGATTTTTTGAAAAATGTCATTTATCAACTTTTGCCACAACGTGCTTCAATTACAAGTGAGTATGTTATAAAACTTTTTTCCGTCGATTAACAATAGTAGCATAACTGTTTGATACGGTATTAGTTATAAATCTGTAGTCGTAGTAAAATCAAAGCGATAAATTTTTATAGATTTTCGGCGGGTATTTAGAATTATGGAAAAAAGATGTGGAGATGGTGTTGGTCTTCAAAGAAAAATAATAAAAAAAGAACCAAACAACCCGCAAAAAAATAGTGAAAAAACACGTAAAAACATATCGTAAAAAAACATTACAGCAATTATCAGACATAAACTAAACACTGTTAATGAATTTATGATGAAGCAACAAGTTGAGTGCAAAAGCCAAAAATTAAACAGAGTGCTTAAAAAACTTAGGATCAGGTGTTATGGTATATGATTATAATCTTACAATAAAGGTGTATTGAATTTTGCTAGATAATAATTAATCTCTTTCGCAGTAGCGAAATGGAAGCGCGTAAAACAAAATTTTTAACGACCTGCTTAGCTTTCTAAAGCACATATCTTATTTTGATTGATAGTAATAATGCGCTTTAGGCGTTTCCTCAGATTCCCGCTTTCTTTTTTGACCGCGTTTGACCTCGCTCGCATTAGCTTGTAATATACAGTAGTTTGTTTTGTGGTTTTGTACAGCGGCCCTAAAAGGAACAGAGAATAAACTTGTTTATTCAATTCCTGAAATCAAAAGAAAAAGCTGGTTTTGCCTTTACCGAACTGGGTTTTGCTGTTTCCACCAAACGAAAGCAGAATTTTGGCAGCCAGAACAACTTCTGCTGCCGTCTACCAATTTACATATCAAATTTGGTGTTTCAATAATTGCCAGTTTGGATTATGGTATTTTGCTTTGTGACGTCATTTAATTTAATACTGTATGATCCCCAAAATGACCAATTTTGGTAAAATGATTTTGACAAGTTTCAAAGTTAGGAAACTTCCGTTCAATCCAGCAGCTTAGAATGGTAGGAGGGTATTTACAAACAAAGTAGACTTAAAGTCAAATTGTTTTAAAGTAGAAAGCTTGCTTTTATTGATGATCGGCAAGCTGTACAGCTGTAGAGAAGCTGCGATTCCTGTGAATACCAGTCTTTAAAGCGTTAGATTTGATCCAACCAGGAATCATATCCAAATTTTTCGTTTCAGCAGCAGACGATGTATTCTCTCGACCACTGATCGGTTTAAATCGTTGTTTTGCAGTAAATCTGCAACAGGCAAAGATAAGCAAAAGATTTTGAGCAAATTAATATCATTTTTGATCAAAACAGTTTATTTTCTAGCAATTTACAGAATGAAAAATACAACTACAAAAACGGCAGCATCACACTTGTTATAATATCAATTCAGAGCTTTTGCAGTCCAACTATTTATTTACTTCGTAATTGGGACTTCGCGCGCGCGCGTAGTTTCTATGTTTTTACTCGGCCATTTTGATAGATGAGCATTAAAAATTTTTTAATTTTATGATAAGTCAAAAACGGCAAAATGTGGAAAGCTGAAATTTAAACACAACATTACAAGTTTACAAAGCATTATGCATGCCAATTTTGGGGGTCGAAGATCACGTGATAATGATTTGGGGACCCTAAAACCGACAAAAAACGGCTATTTTTGAGCCGAAATTTTTTTATTTCGCTTTTAACAAAAAAAAATGCTCAACGTGGAAAGTTGCAATTTGGACACAACATGGGTAGAGGTAGAAAGAATATGCGTACCAAGTTTGAGGGCTCCCAGTCACGTGACCGAAATTTCTGAGGCGGAAAATTGTCAAAAAGTGGTAAATTTTAATGTGGTATATCTCGGTAAGTAGTGATATTCTTTGAAAAAAATTTGTGGTTTTTGAAAACACTAATCAGTACCTTTGTATTGGTTATGTTTATTTATTCCGTCTTGGATAAAATTTTTCCTTATTTTTGTCTTTTTTCTTTTTTTTTTTCTTTGTTTTTCTTCTATCACTATCTCCTTTTAAACCACAAAACGCAGATGGATGATATCATGGCGTGATATAGAGTTCGAAACAAACTGGTGTGTGACTGAAAATGGGGGTGTCACGTCCGGGGATTCCCTCTAAAAAGGGAACTAAAAAATTTTGAACTTTTGATTTGTTCAACAGAGATAGGCCAAATTATCAGATTTGGTGGATATTGGTGATGACTAAAACATATTAAAAATTGGGGGAGTTGCTATGGGGGAAAATGGTTGAAATGAGTCATACAAAATTCGAAAAAAATTTTTCACTCAACTTAAGTAGACCAAATTTTCGGAATACATTACTAAAACAAAAAGTAAATTGTTGGTAAAATTTTGGGTATCACAATTGGCGAATATTTCTTCAATTAGTTTTTCAAAATCCAAATTTTTGTAATCATCATTATTGATCAAGGCATGCCAACATCAGTTTCAGGATAGTTAGATATAGACAAAAGCAAAAGATAATAATTTTTGTGGGGGTTGTATTGCACCAATCTCCCCAAAATTTCCTTTTTTTATTTTGAAACCTTAGGGTTTCTACAACGTAGGAATGGAATTGTGAAATAAAAAAGTTCCTCTATTTTTTCTGGCTACTCCGTACTCTTCTTGATCACTAGCTCAGTCTATGCTGGCTCACTTTGCTTGTTGTGGTACTCGCAAGGATTTTACACGTGGTGTTCAGAAAAAAATGAACATCATTTTGTCATGAAAGGATATTATGAAAATTTTCGTTATGAAGTTTATATGGTAGTAGTATTCCTGATAGAAGATTCAGTTATGCAAAAGTCAATACTTACGTACTTATGACGAAATGGTGTTGAATTTTTTCATTAATACCATTGCAAACTTTGTCTATGAAGGTTGTTTGATAACTTTATGTACGGTAGTTTGATGAAATTGTGAACGTTTTTATGCAAGCTCTCAGTTGGAGAAATTAGGGCTTTTCATTTTAAGGCTGTTCTAGAAAACTTTTCAAGTTTTTAGCACCACACTGAGAGGCTAGCCTAGTATTAGTAATTATACTGCAATATTCGCAGTAAAGTTGGTTTTTAGGATGGGAGAACCTATTTGAGTATTTCAGACTTAGAAAAGTTTGTGGCTTTTTAGAGTATTAATAAATGACCTTTTTTAGTTGGCTATTGGGCTATAGGCTAAGCATACTGGTAAAATATACCATCTGTAGTAGGTGTATTGTCACATACGGTAGGCCTACTGTACTAGGATAGCCTAGGTGTATTGTTAATGTTATTGATTGTAGAACCAAAAATATGATTGCATGATGTTGACTAATATGCCTGGTGAAAATGCTGTTTCGTATTGGTAGTGATTGTACAATGACTTGATTTTGTTCAAACTGTCCATTTTCCCAGTAGTGCCAAAATATTACGAAGTTGTAGTTTGCAACCCCAGATCTTGCAAGCAGGATCTTCATAAAAAACATGGCTTTACCTTTTGGGCCACACTGCTGACTGGAATGATGGAGAAGGTAGCATAATGTTGTTGATAATAGCATAAGCTGCTCCTTACATGCAATAATATGACTCATAGGCCTGGCACTGGCAGATGCCTGATGCTGTTAGGTACTTTGTACTGGCAACTGATGTCTAATAAGCAAACAAAACGAGAAAATAGTGTGAGGTTTACTAACCAAGTGAGTATAATGATATACAGTATAATGTCTATTGCCAAATTGCCCTAAACAACCACAGTTGGGTGGTAGGCCACGTGTATATAGTGGTACCAGAATGGCAATCCCAACTCTGCAGGGCATGTTTAAAACACCCAGTTGAGTTGTTAGAAATAGAGTCGTTAAGTATGAGTCGTCAGCATTATTTGGGAATCTCTACCACTCAAGTATAAGCGTGCGCATGCTCTTGCTCCTCGCATGTGTGCACTCATTGGGATTAGGGGTAGATCTGGGGAATAGCTTAGAATAGATCAGAGAGAAGGAGAAAACACACTTGCGCTCATACACAAATTGCAGAGCTGCCGCAAATAAAGCGACAGCTTAGCCTATACTTAACGACACCCGACTATTTTGTCTCCAGAGCAGAGAGGCAAAATAGACGCTACCGATATATTATCGTGAATTAATGATGATTATTGTTACAAAGCTTCCATAGCCAAATTATTGCTGCTGGTTGCGAACAGAGGTGAAGTCGATGATTATAGAAATGGTCAATGACCAAGGACACAACTTTTTTAAATTATTTTGGGCAAATTTTCCAAAATTTTTAGGGAGTGGCTATTTTGCCTCTAGAGGCAAAATAGTGTTTTTCTTCATTAAAACAAATTGTTTAGCCAAACAAGTTAATTTGTGTTTGAAAAACTACTAAAAAAGAGGGTTTAAGGCATTAAAATTTACAATTTCTGAGTTTATATGGTAATAATTTTTAATTTAGCTGTATTAGAATATCCCATTCTTCCATCACTTCAGATTTACAGGTTATGGCCTTGTTGCATTGCATTGCCAGGATACTGCTACGGCACGGTAAATAATCAACATCAGCTGATAATGTGTAAAACTTCAAAATGACATTCATGATTATTTTTAAAAACTACTAATCTACAGTGTGTTCAAATTATCACCAAGAATTTTGGAGCATAACGGTCGGAGTTTCTGCTTAATCTAAGAACAAAAACGATTGCCAATATAGAACTAAGCATAACAATTTATTAGACGCATTTCGCTTTAACTTAAAGCATCATCAGTAGAATGAATTTGCAAAGTAAGAAGCACGAATTTATATACAATAGCCACCCATTGATACAGGTAGCCACGACATTGCTTAAGATTTGTCATAATTGAATAAAAGAGCGACAGGTCATAGGTTTAAACACTCAAGAAAACACAGCGGAATAGCGACGTCATTTTTAAACAACAATTTAAAGCAATTAAGCATTGAAAAGATACAGGGGCAAGGATTGATTGTCGACATTCAGTTGCGGTTCTGTTTTGGAAATATGTAAGGTTTCTTTGATGCGTAATTTAGTTACGTGATTACTTCTGTCCAAAATTTTGGGTGAGTCAAAATCAATTACGTGGTTGGGATTATAGAGCAAATGTTTGCAAACTTCAGAATCTTCACACGTGCGATGTTCATAGAGGCGAGTAATTAGGTTCCGTTTGGTTTGGCCAATATAATTTTGACCACAACTACAAGTTAATTGATACACAACACCTGACGAATGTAATAACAATTGACGATCTTTATATGGTAATAGTTTGCCAATGGTATTATATAATCGATGAGACATTATCAATTTGATATCATACGGGCATAAAAATTCACGAATTTCTTTTTCAATTTGCATAGAGATACGATCAATAAACTGCAATTTAAAAAAGACACAATGCTTCGTAGATTGTTGTTGGTTAGGGTGGAGTTTGGCATCCGGTTTTTGATTTCTGTTTATGGCTTTGCGAATAACATTCCGAACAGTTTTGGTAGGATACCGATTTTGTTACAACATTTTGGTAATTTTCTCACACTCAAGAAACAATAATTGTCGATTGCTGCAAACTTTAATAGCTCTATTGACTAATGATCTAATCAAATTTATTTTGTATTTAGTGGGAGCCAAACTACTCCACTTATTACACAGCCCAGTGTGTGTAGGTTTTCTATAAATGGAGAACTCTAATTTATCTTTTGAATTGTCAACATTGACGTCCAGGAAGGGCAACTTTTTATTGTTTTCAAGTTTGTAGGTAAATTTAACATTACTGTGAATCTGGTTTAATTTTCTATAAACACTTTTTGCATTTAAAAATTAGGCAGTGGCTATTTTGCCTGCAGAGGCAAAATAGCCCCATGTTATTTTGCCATTTGGAGGCACAATAGTCCTAACGACTATTTTGCTGCAAGTGCCAAAATGGCCCTAATCCTAACCCAAACCCTAATCCTAACCCTAATCCCAACCTTAACCCTAACCCAAACAAAGGAAAAACACTATTTTGCTTCTAGAGGCAAAGTAGCCACTTTTTAAAATTATGAAAAATTTCCCCAAAATAATTCAAAAAATTTGTGTCCATGGTCCTTGACCATTCCTACAATCATCGACTTCACCTCTGTTTGCAACCAATTAGCCACGGCCTTTAATGAAATTTAAAAAAATATTGTTAACTAATAAGTACTGCAAATACTTTAAATTTATGTTTTTAAAATGAATTGAAATACTGTACTGGGTAAATTTGTAAGCTCAAGTTTTTGTCATTACAGAAAAGCGGAGTTCTTGGGCAAGGGCAAAGTCCTCATGCCCCATGTTGAATAATATTAGTGTTTTTATTTTTATTTTCGGAAAAGCCAGCAATTTTTGTGACTTTAAAAAGGAATAAACACTTAGATTTTTAAAGCAATTTGAAAAGAAAATACCCTAAATGCTAAGGTAAGAAGAACATCAGTTTTTCCACAATTTCCCAACTCTAATTTTATGCCAATCTTTTCTTTACATTTTGTGATGTCTTTATTATACAGGCTGTCAAGTGTATCATTGTTTCATTTTTTCATTATTTTTTTCAATTTCATTAGTTTTCATTATTTTGGACCTGTTGTCATTGTTTCATTATTTTTTAAATAATCTACTGATTTTTTTGAGTTTACCGGATAAATTGCAATAAATCGTGAGCCATTGAATTGAAGACCTTTTTTTTTTCTGGAGATTATCCAAAAAAATCTCGCATAACCTACATGAAGATCTTTTTTTTTAGTTCACCTAAAAAATTTTGCAAATACTACACAAAGAGCTTTTTTGACTTCTTTTCAGTTCAGTCTTTTCGATTTATACTTGAAAATTGTCATTATTTATACTTGAAAGTTGTCATTATTTGTCATTATTTTATGTTCAGCAGTCATTTTTTATTTCAATTCAATGACTTGACAGCCTGTCTCATATCTATTGCCTATCAATAAATGATGGCAAACGTTTAGGCTGCCAAAAGACACTTTGTTAAATTTAACATGAGGTATTTAATTTCAAAAAATATCCTGAGGATCCCAGCAAGGTTCTGTTTAGAAGGAAGGTGTTAGTTCCGGCCCCACCTTTAAAGGCATTAGTTCCGGCCTTTAGAGACATTAGTTCCGGCCCCACCTTTAAAGGGTCCACACTTCACAATCGTCAAAACGAAAAAATAATAAGCAATTAATTATTTTTTTAATACCAATTTTTTCTTGGGAGCTTTGCCTATTCAACTTATACCGACGTGGTGTAAAAATTTTATTAGGTTCAACGCACAATCACACATCTCTCCAGGCATTTGAGCAATTATTACACAGTAGTTGTATTTAACTTCACACCTAATTTCTTTATAATTCTGTATGCAGCATTTTCAGTGATCTAATACTTTGTTATTTGGGATTCCTAGCGACGATTTTTAACGCACAAATTGTTTAGAGCATGTGGCTTTGCCCCTACATTACTTGCCAGTGATTAGAGTAGCTCGTTTTTTCTCAAAGCAAATTGTAATTGGTCGGATATTTTCAGAACAAATTGTCATTTTCAAGATATGTTTTGTTAATTGTATCAACATATACCAGTCTTAACATATTTACTGTAGTATAATATTAGTATGCTATCCCTGGTAGTACCGGCACTGTATTACATTTCAATATCATGCACATACTTTTTTCTAAATTCACACACAAAATAGGCACCGGTCATGTTTTTGCATTAGCAAATCAAATTTGTTTGTTTTCGGACCCATGGATTCTTTGTTATGTCTCTGGGTAGCTTTAGTGCTTTGCAGTTTCTACTGCCTGCACTAAAACTATTAGCAGAAATAAAAACTATAATTTTTTAAAGACTTTTTGTCCCCTCGTGATCTGATTAGAGCTTTCAAGCAATGCCATTTAAAGTAAGTTTCAGTATGACCTGGCTTGGTTGGCTATTACGTTCTATTATTTTTTCAAATAAGGAAAGGAAACAAATTGATAGTCGATTAAAGTTTATGTTGTATTTTGTTTGGTTATTTTCATTTTTGATCAATCAAAAAATGATGTTGCCCTCCAGCTGAGGACAGGACATTTTTTAGGCTTCATGGCCAAGACTAAGTTCTTCAAAATGTGTTGTCAAGAACTCCACCTCTCTGCCTCTTCTAAATCAGGCTGAGATTCTACCATAGGCTCTAATTCCACTAAATCATGCAAAAATTGTGATATAATATTCTAGTTTTGGAGCTGCTGAAATAAGTCGTTTTTTAACAATGAACTTTTCAGTTGAAGTGTAGAGTATATAGTTAAATTCAAAACTTGGTTGGCTAGGCATTGCTTTGGTTCGAGTCAACTGTGAACTGGTAAATGCATGGTTTGAATTGAGTTTCAATTACAGTTACTGGAAGTTGCTACAGTTTGAGAATAGAAAATTCCTTGAAGGGTTGTTTGTTTTCATCAAGATTTTGGTTTTACGGACTGCTGGTGAACTTTTTATTTAATGTTTAGTTTTGTATTAATTTTCCATCATTAATTGAGAATGTAACTCCCATAATCATTCATGCCAAGTGATTTTTACCGTTAAGATGCAAGAGTTGTTTAATGTTTACTTCCAACATCTGCTATTTGCTGGCAGAAAAAATTATAACGTTGCAATTTTATCAGGATTGTTGCGCAAGATAAGTCGCAAAGCATTAAATAATTTAATCGCAGTAGTTCTATTGTTTCGGATTCTGGAAATTGTGTTGCAATGTATATCAATTTGAAGATGCCCAACTGCCTGAGGTGAAACTGCAATCATCATGAGAATTAAGTTGCTTTCAGATTTATTCATGTTAGTAGATTTATCATAATATTGTTGTTGCTTTTTTTCAATTTACCAGATACGTTTGTCGGTTTTATGAACTTGCATATGATAATTATTTGCAAGGCAATTTTTTGCTGCCCTAAATCCTGAAAAAGTTTCCTTTATTTTTTACAAAAGCTGCATTCACTTTTAACAAAAGTTTAAGTAAGAAGATAAATTAAGGCCTATGGACAAAGAGTTTAAACATGGTTGGATGCTTGAATGCAATAGCGTAGGAGTTGGATCCAGACTTTTCCTGCAATGACTCTGCAACCCTGGTTCTGACTCTGTGGTATTAGCACAGTTCTGGGGTTGTAGCTGAACTTCTGCAATATTAATGAATTATTCCATCATAGAAAACACTAAGTCACAGCCAATGTGGCACAAAGCTTGTTGTTGTCCAATACCTAGAGAATACTGCAATTGAACTGAAATACTGTAGTTTCAAAGCATATTTTTGGAATCATGTTTTTATGTTTTATGCAAGAATTGATAAAAGTTGCTTGTAAAATCAGAAAAAGTTACAGAATAAAAATTTATGGAGACAGCTTAAAACATTGTGCTACTGGAACATAAAGTCTCTGTGTTTCAAAAGCTTTAAAGAATTGCAAAAACTTACCCTATCTCAGATCTATTGGTGAAGCTGCAATTTGATATGGTGCTTTGTTGTTTTTCTAGGCATAAAAGTTGTCTTTTCATGGTTAATTTTGCCAGTGCAGCAGCCAGTAGCACAGCCAGGGGAAGGTTAAGCCTTCCCCATTAGCCTGTCGATGAAAATGCTGAATAAGAAAAATACCACGTTTTTAGCACTTCTAAGACTGTTTCTTTTTTGCACTGAAATGGACTGAAAAGAGATAAAGAGATTTGAAGCATATTTTGAAACATATATTCAAGAGGAGGGGTATGATTTGTCAAAAATAAAACTAACAAATCAATGAAAAGTTAGGAAAATGGCCAAAATAAGCAATCAAATTTGATTGCTAGTGCAAAAATACTGAAAATAGGTTTCATCAACAAATATATTATACGCTGAGGAATATTCGTTAATTTTATCTATTTATGGTAAAAAAAAATCTATTTCTGTTTCATCAACTGGGGTTGGGGGGCAATTCAATATTATTTAATTATATACCAATCTTATCTCTCAAATATTTTTCCATCATTCCCCCTCCCCTAATTATTCTTCTTTATAAATTATAGACGAAATAGTTTACTTCGTGAGAGTTTTATTGAACTATAGGATTTTATGATGTAAACAAGAGAATTAAGTTTCACTATTAGCCACCGCCCACATAACCCATTTATGCAACCAGTTTAATCATGTATGCACTTCTAATTTCTATGTTACACTTTTAAAGCATTAATTTCTATTAAAATAGCCCAAAAATTGAGTTGTTTTAGCAAAAAAATGTAAAATTTTCAAATGCTGGGGGCGCTGCCCCCAGATCTTTGCGCCTCTGGCAGTGGGGGCTTTGCCCCCAAAGCAACCTCCCATTGCAAATTTCTAGCTACACACCTGGCAGTAGCAGGCATTGCTGAATGCTAAACATTGTTCTTGAAGGGCTTCTGGTTCATCCAAAAATTACTGTATCTCTTAAAAAAAACAAAAAAAACTGTAAATAATATTAGTTGTATGGAAGGCATGCTGATATTGTGTAAAGTTACTTTTAATTTTTATACTATATGATGAATTAGTTGGTAAAAGGTGCTGGATATAGCTTTTTTTAGATGTTGAAATGTTGTAGATTTCTGGTAGATTCCATCAGTTGCTGTATTTTGTGGGAGAGCGGTTTTGTTTAGACTTGCCTGCTTGGTCTTCTGCTCCTGTTTCTTGAAAGAAATAAGGTAGCAATGATGTATTCACCAAAAATGACCATAGAACTTTTCCCAAAGTGGAATTGCTGTACTTTTGGAATCAAAATTTGGTCTATAACACATCTTTACATCATGGTTTGTATATTTCTGGTAGGTTATTGTTTTATGGAGTTTTTGTTTTAGGCTTCAGTGGAGAGTTGTTAAAGATGAAGGAAAAAAGTTTAAATGATTGAGTTGCGGTCTTGCACAATTGCATGGAGGTATATGTTGTCGTTAAGGTAATATTCACCAGTGAACATAATGTGGTTTGTGGCTTTTCGCAATTGGATGGAGGTATATGCTCCCATTAAAGCGATTTTGATCAGTGGATTCGTATTTTCATTGGACACTCTCTGACTCAAGGGCGTACGCAGGGGGGTTTGAGGGTTCAAACCCCCCCCCATTGGTCTGTCAACTAAAATGCACAGTAAAGAAAATATCACGTTTTCAGCACTTCTAAGCCTGCTTTTTTGCAATGGCACGAACTCCAACATGATTTGAAGCAACTTTTGAAGCATTTAGAGTTTCTTATGGGGGGTTAATTTGTCAAAGATATGGCTTACAAATCAATAACAACTTCAAAAAATTGCCAAAATTTGCATATTTAACCGCTAAAAATGCTTAACGTTGGCTTCATCAAAATATGGAGATGGGGTTTCAGTATCAGTTAATTATTAATCCACTCAAATCTCGTTCCATTTGCCCCCCTCCATCCCCTCTTTCCCTAACTTTCACTCTATAAACTACAGAATATAAATGCTCGTGAGTTTTTTCAAATTATAATTTTATGATTTACCGGCTTGTAAACTAGAGGACTGAAATGTTAACATTAGCCACCACCCACATAGCTCACTTATGGGCAAAGGCGCACACAGGGGGGTGGGGGTTTAAACCATCCTCCCTATTGATCCAACGTAGGCCTATATCATTCAAAATATCGCCTTCTTTACTCTTTCTTTACTATTCAAACAAGCTCCTTCTTTACTCTCATATTAATACGAAATATTTAATTGCAGTAAATAATTTTTTTGTTATTTAATGCAACATTGTAAGCGACTAAGTGTAATACTGAACTCTGGAATGTCGTGTTACGAGTCAGAGTAACTTTAAGTAGAGTAGGCGGGGGGGGGGGGGGGGGGGTTTGTAGACCTCCCATTGGCCTTTCAACCAAAATGCAGAATAAAAAAACAATAACACATTTTTAGCACTTCTGAGACTGTTTTTTTTTGCGCTGGAATGGACTAAAAAGTGATTTAAAACATCTTTTGAAGCGTAAATTTAGGGATGGGGGTAATTTGGCAAAAATAAGACCCACAAATCAATGAAAACTTTGAAAAATGGTCAAAAACAAGCAATCAAATTTGATCGCTAGAGTAAAAATGCTAAACATAGGTTTCATCAGCTAACATATTATAAACTTAGGAATAGGGGGGGGGGGCTACTTAGTATTAGGTAATTACCAATCACTTGTCTCAAAATTTTTTCCGTTAGCTCCCCCCTCCCCAATTATTTTTCTCTATAAAATATAGACAAAATAGATTACTCTGAGTGAGTTTTCTTGAACTAGAGGATTTTATAATTTACCAGCATGTAAACAAGAGAGCCAAAATTTTACCATTAGCCACCTTCCACATAGCTCATTTATGCAAACAGTTTAATCAGTTTAAGCAATTAATTGCACTACCAATTTCTATGCTGCGTTTTAAAAGCATTATTTTTCATCAATATAGCCCTAAAATTAAGTTATTTTTTAAAAAAATGCAAAATTTTCAAGCGCTGGGGGCTCCGCCCCCAAACCCCCGTGCCTCCGGCAGCTGGGGGCTTTGCTCCCAGACTCCCAATAGCCTTCAAAACAGCCCCCTCAATTGCGAATTTCTGGCTACGTGCCTACTACGCTTTGCCCCCTGTTTATAATCATATGGGTTTTCGTAGGCTTTTGTTTTGAACAATGTTTCCTTGATCGTTCAGTTGCAAACCTTATGATGTTAACTATAGATGCATGCTTAATTGTTTTTTATTTGAAAAGTTTTATTTGCATTACGCACTGTGTCACTTTGACTCCATCTTGTTAAATTACGCTAAGTTATTTATTCGCCAAAGTATAGATCGCGAAAAAATTTTTGATGTCCCTTTTCAAAACCCCCCCATTGAAAAATCCTGCGTACGCCACTGCTCTGACTCATCTTTGAATTGTTTTTTTTTGCTAGAAGAAAATTGTTTGTTTTGGGGTGCATGCAGACCCACCAAAATGCAGAGAGAACACTGATACAGTTGCTGGATGAGTGTGTCAAAAGTTTGTAATTTAGTTACGTTACTTACTTGCTTTGCTGGATCTTGAAGGTTTGGTGAATGGTAGTAAGCCGCAGCTAGAATAAATTTTGGTTTTTGAGGTGCATCTGGAGGGCTATGTGTTAAGGATGTTGACTTTTGCTGTTAGGTTATTAACAGGGTTTGTTCGGTTAAGGAAAGTATAAGCAGAATCAATGTTTCCTTTTAGGTTTTGGTAAGTCGGCGTGTGTCCAAAAAATCGGCCATTTTCCTCTAAACAATGAAAAACTCAATACTGAGTCGACGTGCGACCAATAAAAATGCTGAATTACTGATTATAATCGGCCTAATAGTTACATAGAATAGAATTCTTTTTTATGCTTTTTAACATTGCTGCTGAGTTGCTTTCTCTGGCTAATGCGTGTGGTGTTTTTAAAGCGTTTATTGATGGGGAGATGTGGTCGTTTGAAACTTCAAAGGTAAAAGGGCATTCAAGTCAAGTTTTTCATTCTTAATCAAAATGTTGTATGTCTAAAATTCATTCTCACCAAATTTCAGGTTTCTACGCCTTTCCGTTTTCAAGATATTACACTTTGAAATTTGTTGTTTTCCAATTAGTTTAATGTTGCTATTTTAACAGTATTTCTATGCCACAAACTAAAGGGAATTTTTTTTGTTTGAGCATAATAAAATGAAGATGAGGAATGGTGGCATTTTTTAAAAAATGTCTTCAAAGTCAATGTTGGATTTGAATTTAGGATTTGTGTTTGATTGAAGGTTAGGTTTAATCTTAGAGTAGGGGTTTGAGTTAATGTTCGTGGTAATAAAGATTGTAGACTTGTATATGTTTCCCGGTTACCAAACTGCTAGATAAGCATTGGCCATAGCCTGGGAAATCCGCTTCTAGACCCCATTACGTAATTGTCGCTTATTTTTAGTTTACACTAAACGGTTAGAAAAATTAGTATCAGCTGAAAGATATGAGCATGTGATTGGACGTTTCACTTTTGGTTTTCTGTCTATGTCTATGCTGAGATCCTTGTGATGACAAAACCAATTACTGATACATATTTTGGTTTCATATTATGTTTTTAAGATAATGATAATGTAAACAGTTTAATTTTTGGGTCCGCGACAACTGACCGCGAACCAAATAACACTAATTGGCTGAGAAGGGGGATCATAAAAATATTTCACTATCCCCAAAGCCGTTATGCCCAAACCTTCACTTTGTGACAAAATTACTGTGACAAAACCGTTAGTTCCTGGTCAGTTTGTTCGCTGTCTGTTTGTCGCGGTCACTTGACTTGGCTCGTTAATTTTGACATATCTGCACAGCCAAAAAATATTGAAGACAAAATATTGTAAGCAAAAGTAACGTCATCATGTGGTGGTGGAAGTGGAAGCGAAGAATGTGGAAGCAATTCACGAACTGGCGCTTTCACATTCCTGATAGCGATGTGGTGCCTAATCAAAAAAAAAAATTAGTGCTAGTAAAAATTACTTATTTTGTGATGTTTTGATTATTGGCAAATGGTGGGCTAACACTTCGAGGCAGTTCATTGCGAAAGAGATCATGATGACTGAACTGTAGACTGGCATTGCTCAATGTACAGCTTTCTTCATTAACAATATTGCAATAAATAAGCAATGAAATAAAACGCTTTCTAGTTAAATTGCTGATCCTTGTCAAGAGCCTGATTTTGTTTATACATTACAGAAACTTTTAAAGCTGACAATTGAATCAGAAACGCCGAGTCATCACGTGGAAAAGCAGATGCAGCTTCTACCAGCAAAGAATCAAGTGCATTTTCAAGCAAAGACATCAATTTAGTGCAGCTTTTTAACAAGAATATTCTTTAAAATTATGTGAAACTAGAAGATATAACATCTTAAACTGACTTTGCTAAAGTGGTTATGTGGAACTAATAGTTACCGTATCGTTTAGTAATGCTTGTTAAAACGATTTAAGTCTATACTGTCCAAGTGTGCATAAGGTGAAAGCAGTCGATTTTGGGCGGTGGGCTCTGGAAACTTACTGCAGTAAAGTGACAATAGTACAGTGAAACGGTGTATTGTTTACGATTTGCATTATGGTTTAGGAGTAGTATCACTGCTTTGATATCATTTTTATTTTGTTTGTTGAAACTGCCTCTCCTTTTCCTGTAGTTACGAGCGTTTGTAGAATAGAATGTTGCTCTACGGAATCTCAGCAAACTAATTTAGAACCCGGAAAAAAGTTTATTTTCAAGTAATTTTAGGAGTTGGTACTCTATAACTGTACAAACGACCACAGCTGATTTAATACCCAACTATCCACTAGTCGTGTTTTATAATCCTCAGTGAGGGCGGCTCTCCTTTTCTTTTCCGAAACAAGCACGTAAAAAGCATTTGTCTCATGCTTTTCATTTTAGACCTTGACAATGTGTAAGTTATAGATTGTGCATCTATGTCGGGCTTCTTAGAAAAAAGAAGTATTTTTTTCTTGACGGTTTGGTTAACGGATAGCATTACAAAGTCTTTTCAGTGATAATGTAAAGTGCAGTTTTTGTAAATGACGTAGTGTTTCATTGCAGTAGCCTACACAGTGTTATCGTTTAAGATGTCTACTTTCTGAGTTGATTGGGAAATCCGACGCTCCTGCATGAAAAGGCGATTTTGCCCATCTGAAAAAAACATCCTACCAGGGCTAGATGTTCAGCCTATTTTAGCAAAAAGATGACAGTGGTGTGCCTTTAAGACTCTGCTTTCTTTGCAAAAATATTTAGTTCGACTTCGTGCTGGTGCTCATTGCAAACAAAAAGATATAACTATTTCGCTTATTCAGTAGGTTTACAACTGTATAGTATTTCAGCTGTTGCCTAACGCCGAAATTTTACGTGTAATGGCAATGTTTGGTGTTTGTTTGGAAAGGAATGATGCATTTGTCGCAAAAAATTCAAGATGTTTAAATTACCTTTTCCATATTACTGTACCTTCTGACTAATACTAGTACGATTTTCGGAAACTATGTTATGTTTAATATTTTGGTAAAAGTAAAGCATACACATGAATTTATCAACTGCAATAAACAACTGTACTTTTCTGTCACAAGTAGGTTGTATGTACCATTAGACGTAGCCAGGATTTTTCATTGGGGTGGGGGGGGGGGGCACAAACCGCAAATCACTTGTAATGACGTTATCATAAATTTTCGAAAGAGAAACTTTTTATGGGAGTAAGATGTAAAATGAACTTCATGTAACCAGGATTTTGCTCACAGGAGAGGGCTTGAACCAAAAGTTAAAATGTCTGAACTGGGAGACGCGTTGAGTAAACTAGTGTTAGTGAAACGTGTCGCAGACTAGGGTTTGGGGACTCCGCCCCAGCCGCTGCGTGATTTTTTGTAAAAAATAGCTATTTTAATGCCGTTAAATCACGTTTTGCACGTTTTTCGAGCCATTTGAAGAACTAAAGTTTTAATATTTGAAAGCCAATTGAAAAAATGAAATTCTTTAATTCTTTTTTAAAATCTTGCATTTAAGGATTAAATTTTGTAAGTGATTTGGCCCCGGTGGGAGGAAGTTAAGCACACTGCCCCGTGTTATAGTTTAGCAGTAAAGGATAGTTTGTGTGCCCACTAAAGGATGGTAGTTTTGAGTACCAATGGCCATAAGATGTAGAAAAGTAGCGTTAACTGTACAGTAGAACATAAATTCTTTTTCACTTCTAATTTTGAAAGCTATCAACTACATACCTGTTAATGTTAAATTTAAATTCATAATGAGCCATCTTTTTCATTTTCGGTTCTTAAGTGAGTTTCATGGACTACGAATATTGTTGCAAGATGTTTAATGCAGCTCAGCGGTCATTTAAGAGTTGGGAAGCCTAACCTAGCTGACGAGAGATAAACAGTAGCTGTACAAAGCTGCTACACTTTGTGAGCGGGCTATCTTGACAGACATGTGGTGCAGTTCATAGCGTCGTTCGTTTACGTTTTCACTTCTGTTGGAGACGCATTTTGAAGTCTTTGGCCTTGAAGCCCACAAGTCCTCGAAAATGTGCTATCCTCGGCTCGAGGACAGCACTTTTTTTGTTTTGTTAAAAATAAGCCATGGACATGATCTTTTTTTAACTTTACTTGGGAAATCGGCAAAAACCTTGCGGAAAATTTGGAAAGAATTTTTTTTTTCTGGAGGTCGCCTAAAAAAAATTTTGGGGAACTATTTTTGGGGGGGAGAACGCTTGCGCCTTGTGTTCTTGGCCTCGAGAAGTCTGTCCTTAGCCTTGGCTTCGAAGGTTGCGTCTTCGACTCCACCTCTGTAAAATAAGGTTTGGGCACCTCTTTATACGTATACCTTTAATTAAGTAGTTCTTATTTCTTCAATAAAACCGATTTCGAGCCGTAGGCCTATCTGTTTGGACGGGCTGGCTGTTGATAAATCAGATATTCAGTCCATGGTTTTCGAATTTTTGCATGTTCCACTTAAGTGATATCGAACATCGCTTTGTTTATTGTTTCAAAAAATATTGCAAAATAAGCATTGCGATGTTCGATTATCGCGGTCCTAGTTTTGCAAGAAATTTTAATTAAACCTTTTCTGATGTCACAAAATTTCAAACCTAGGGTTGCCCAATGGTACAGAGCCAAACGCACTAAATTGATTTTCGCAAGAAAGGAAAGTAGTAAAACAAGATTTGGGGCACCTCTTTATTACCTTTGCAGTAGTTCTCATTTCTTCACTAAAATCAATCTAGAGCACTATCTCTTTTAATGCAATTGGGTTGTTGTTTCAAAGTGTACTTAAGGTCTATTGTTCAATGAAGTTAGGCACTGTCGCGAAGTCCCCAGATATCGCTTGCGATGTCACATTCTAGTTGTTTGGAATTTTTACCTAGACCTATTAATCGTGCACTGGAAAAGTTCGATTTCCATACAGCATAGAGTTACGCCGCTATTTACATTAACTTCAATTACGGCAAGTTGGAAACACAGTCACATATTGGCTTACACCAGTGTTTCTCAACGCCGAATCCGCGGACTCAAATGATTCCGCGGAAGGTCCTGGATGAATCCGCGAGCACAGTTGCTTTTGCTAGTAGTCAGTTTATATTGTATTATAAATAAAACGTAAAATACTCCTATTTCACCAACTCTATCTTTGTGATGTCATAGCATAGATATTTAATGCGGTTTCCTTATCAGCCTGAGTGTGTACATCAGTGTAGTAGCACAACATTCATTTGCTCCTCAAGCATCAAAGTACGGTAAGGACAGGGTTAACTTACCGTACTTTGTGCTAGTCAATTCGTTTTTGTACCATGCTGTTTTGCCTGAGGAAGTGTGCATCATACCCACGAAAGCTCGCGAAGTTTGAATAGAATTAGTTAGTCTTAAAAGTACCACTGATTTTCTTTCAGACATTGATTAGTGTAGTTGCTTAAAATGGCTAAAAGAAAGCAAATTTTTACATATAGTGATGAATACTTGAAGCTTGGATTTACTTCGATTGAGGTAAATGGCGAAGTGAGGCCGCAGTGTGTGTTGTGCTTAACAGTCTTAGCTCACAGCTCTTTAAATGAAGCAAAACTTCGTCGGCACCTAGAATCAAACCATGAAAATTTTGTTAACAAATCTCTTGAAGTGTTTAAAGAAAAAGAGCATCAGGTGAAGCGAAGTCGCATTGATCGCCCAAATGCTTGGGGGGGAATAATATATTCTCACAGTCATGCAGAGCGTGCTTCTTTTGCGGTTGCATGGAAAATCGCTCGTGCAAAAGCACCTCACACAGCTGGAGAAAATTTGATTAAACCAGCATCTGTTGAAATGGCCAGGATAATGTGTGGTGATGCTGTTGCTAACAAATTGAAAATGGTTCCTTTGTCAAACGACACCATGAAGCGGCGTATCACAGAACTTTCAAGAAATGTTCTGCAACAAACAATCGTTGCCATAAAACGCTGTGAAAGATTTAGTTTGCAACTGGATGAGACAACAGATATCGGAAGTGATGCACAGCTCATGGTGTTTGTGCGATATTTTGACACAAATGATTTCGTAGAGCAGTTTTTGTTTTGCCGTCCACTTGCTAAAAATACCACAGGAGAAGAAATATTCAAGAAAGTGGATTTCTTCTTTGAAGAACATCAGCTGGAGTGGTCTAATTGCGTGTCTGTTAGTGCTGATGGTGCTCCAGCCATGATGGGAAGTAAGAAAGGCTTCATGAGTTTCGTGAAAAAGAAAAACAATAACATTTCAGTTGTTCATTGTCTTCTCCACAGAGAGAATCTGGCAACAAAAGAAATACAAGAAAATCTTGCCATAGTTTTCAAGGACGTTGTTTCTGTGGTGAATTATATTAAATCTCGTACTATGAACACTCGCTTATTTCGTGCTTTGTTTGATGAAATGGGAGCGGAACTCAGTGGGCTTCTATTCCATTCAACTGTTCGTTGGTTGTCACGAGGTAAGGTGCTTGAAAGAGTGGTTACTCTTAGAGATGAAACTCATGCTTTTTTAAAAGAGCAAAAGCATGAACTTGCTGATCGCTTTCGTAATGATGAATGGATTGCGAAGTTGCTATTTTTGGCCGATGTTTTCAGCCATGTAAACCAACTGAATAGTTCTATGCAAGGAAAAGAGAAACTATTTTTTGATGTTTTGGAAAGTATTGATGCATTGAAAGGTAAAATAAAGCTGTGGATCCATCGAATGAAAAGTGGGAGGTTAGCTGCTTTCCCAGGATTGAACGTATTCATGGAAGAGAATGATATCAATTTGGGCGTCATTCTTCCCATCTTTCTTGAGCACCTCAACACACTTCTTTCTGAATTGGATCGTTATATTCCTTCCAACGATTATTGCAGAATCTTTAATTGGGTTCGGAATCCTTTTCAGGCGTCAGCGCTAGAAGTTCATTCAGATATGGACTGCATTGCTGAACAGTTGCTTGAATTGCAAAGTCGACAGATGTGGAAAGACAAGTTTAAAAACGCTTCTTTGACTCAATTTTGGGCAAATGTGCAGTGAATGGAGCCTAGTCTTTCAGATCTTTGCAAGCAAGCTGCAACGGCTCTTTTGCCATTTCCAACCACATACCTGTGTGAATCTGGCTTTTCAACACTGACGATGATCAAAACCAAGTATCGTAATAGACTTCAACCAGAAGATGACATCAGATGTGCATTGGCAACCATAATTCCGGAATTCGATAAACTTGTCAAGCAAGTTCAAGGACAAGGCTCTCATTGAGTGAGTTTTCGTTGATACCGTATTAAGTTCTCTTATTTTGTGAAATACAGTGCTTGCTTGGTTTTCCTCTTAGTTTGCGCCTCGCACTGTTTGGATTTCGACACCCTTCGCCAAGAGGTTTTCCTCTTGGATAGAAATCAAAAACCTATTTTTTATTAATATGGCTTGAGTCCGCGGTTATATAGACGAGCTTGAGAATAGTCCTTGGGTCAAAAAGGTTGAGAACCACTGGCTTACACTAAACAGAGAATATTATCGTTTGTGAAATGTTTGCTTCGTAATGTGCACCCAACCATGACTATACTAACACAAAACGATTACGTAAAGGCCCGCCGCTTTTTAAATTCGTTATTGTAAAGCCGGATTCACACCGAAAACTGATACGATAACGTTCGGGGAATCCCCTAGTTCTAGTTAATTTTGAAATGATCATCTGATACGACAATGCGACGCTTTTTTATGTGGTAATTCACACCAAACGCGACGTATGATTGTATCCAAGGGAAACCATACGCTACTTCTTTTTGCTATCGGTAAATGTTAAAACGCTAGCATATATTGTTCCTTTCCTATCAGTAAATCCAAAAAACGTTACGTATTACCAAGAACCTGTAACTGGTTGTAATGCTTGCACAGCAGTTTGGTAATAGACCAATAGGCCTTTCAAGTTTGGGTTTTGTAATCAGCAATCACCATACCATCAAACTATGCTTAAATTGAGAGCTACTGATAAATTTACAAGCTATTTAATGCATTTTATCCTGTCGGGTTAACTTGCTAATTTTGCAGCACATGCCAAAATTATCAACAAACACTTTACTAAAAACAGATATCTAGTGTCAGTGATAACTGTGGAAACAAGTGATGAGTTTTAACTTTAGTTTCACTTAGTTGTACAGTTGCACCTCTATTGCAATGCAGAACTCATTCACTGGTATAGGCCTACCTGGAAGTTGGGCCGAAAGCAAAAGGTAGGCCTCTAGCATCGGGCCATAGCATAATACTTATATATTATTATTATTAAATGGTAGCCTAAATGTCTTGGTAGTGTAGCATTCAGGTTGCTTGGTGTTATGGCCTTTATGATTATCCACTATCATCACTGGGTACCGGTACCTTGATTTAGGGCAAAGTAATCACAGATTTAAATAATATTATACTTAACAAAAATCAAATTGACTCCAATCATATGCCATAGCCAAGCTGTAAATTTTAAATTTTAAACTTTTAAACCTTAAATTTTAAATTTGGCAAATTTGGTTGGTTAATCAGTAGTCGTACTGCAGTAGTGAGTAATGTAAGAAGTAGAAGACTTAAAAAAGCTGAAAGTCCTGGCAGAAATAACTTCAAAAATTGAAAAGTTTTGGTAAAACCTGCAGAACTAGAAATTTTCATACTCAAAATTGCAGTAAATCAGTGTTTGAGTTTTTTGAAATGTTTCAACTCTCAATCTCTGATGTGATTGCAATTTTTGACTAACATTCATAACAACAGTTAGCAGGTCAGAAAGTGAGAAAAAAGATATCTAATGCAGCATGCGCAGTTTATTACGGCATTCGTTATCAGAAATCGTTATCGTGCTTAAAGAAATCTATTTTCATGTACGCTACCATATCGCAAATTGTTCCGGTAATCGATATCATATACTTGTCATATGGCATACTACGAGGACTAGAACATACAGGATCATAAGTGCAGCAGCACAAAAACCCAAACCCATGTGGTCCAGGCTCAGTACCACTATGTAGGTACCGTATGTGTGCACTGTCACAAATCGATCTCGCGCATTCCGAAGCAGGACATCCAGACGCGATTAACCTGACGCGATCTTTTCACCCGGGAATTCTGACGCCATGGACATCCTGACATTAGGGTTAGGGAGAGTGTTAAGGTTAGAGTTAGGGCGTCAGGATGTCCCTGGCCTCAACAATACCGAAGTGAATTTTCTCGCATCAGGTCAGTCGCGTCAGGATGTCGCGGACCCCGCGTATTCGGCATCTGTTATATTGCGAAGTGATAGTCTACTGTACTGGTAGGCTATTGCAAACTGGTACAGTACTAGCATATGCGTGAACTGCCAGCGGCAATCGAACTGTACGGAAACTATCACAACTCAACTCTTGATTTGGTACTGTTCTGTGCAGTATGTCATATTCATTCCTATTTGATTGTCTGGTACCGGTTCGTTGATTTTTCAAAGTAGCTATAACCCCAAACCACATTGAGCTTAGAACAAATAAAGCTCAATGCAATTCAAAACCACAGCCAACTTTGTATGTGTGTTGTACCAACACTGTGTATATACGTAAAACAGCTATTTTTTTGGCATCTAGTGAACCACTGCTAAGAATACAAGATCGTTCTAACATCATACAATTTCATTTCAGTGATTGTTCAGCGTTCACACAAAACAAACTGCAGAGTATAGACAGATACAACAACTATCTGTAGCTTCTACCTGACTATTATATCAACAAATAGATAGGCTTATGAGTTCCTGAAAATAAACAAAAGTTAAGAGCCTATAGTATTGGGCATAGGTGGGCACAAGTCCGTTAATCGTTAATCCGTTAATAACGAAACTAACTTTTTCATTAACTCGTTAATCCGTTAAAAAGTTTTTTCATGTTAACGGACTAAATTAACTTCCGTTAAGTGCTGTTAACGGACTAAAGTAACTTCCGTTAAGTTCTCTTAACTTCCGTTAAGGTTTTTATCGTTAATATCATGCAGCTTCATTGTGCATTTGAACTTGTTTTTATCTTGAAATTAGATTAGACTGTAAAATGTAACTTTCAAAACACAAAAAGACCACCATAGCAATAAATATTTCCTTACAATCAGCTCAACAGCGTCAATACGTGTTCTAGAAGCGAGTGAATAAAACGAAATGTAAGTTGCACGCAAAATGTTAACGGATTAATGGACTTTATTAACTTGCGTTAATTAAAGCTGAAAATAACGGATTAAAGTTAACGGAGGTGCGAAGTTTGTTAACGGACTAGTGGTTAACGAAGCTAACGTTTTGCATTAACTTGCCCACCTATGGTATTGGGAGTTAAGCAATCACTGGTTAGTATTTATATGCATAATGGCAATAATCATGACAAGTAGACCTATCGGTACTGGTGTACTAGCGTATTTGATCATAACCATTGATGATACCAGGTCCAAAATGGTCAAAAGTGGCCACTTTATTTATGAGAAAGGTCTCTACTATAAACATTGATTGCTTCCAGTAGTTTATAATTTCAGCTTTCAAGAGTCAAGTCAATTGAAGTTCAAAATTGAACTTTGGTCAACTGTACCAAAACAAGAGCAAGGAAAGCCAAATTGAATTGGCTTTCTCAACTGGCTGCTTGCAACCATCTCAGATTTAACTTGCCTACCCTGTATCAATTAGTTTCAAGTACTATCCAGTCTTAAGTACCGCTAGGCTAGGTACCGGGTACCAGTATCACTGCAACTGCACACTACTTATACAGTAGGCTACTGCAACGTATCGGTACATGACTAGACCTAGCCTCCTACATGCAGCCCTAAGCACTTAACATAGTCTGCTGAAAGCTACTTTTCAACTAAAACCAGTTATTTTTTCAAGATTTTCAGTTTTTGTGCCTCAAAGTTTGTCCCAAGAAAAGTCAATATTCGAAAAAAATTTTCAAGTAAACAGCTAAACAATAATTACTCTGTTTGTTACTCCCGTTTCTGAACAGTCTAGCAAGCGTAAGTGCAATCAGTTTAATTGATCAAGGGTAGAAAATGCTGCTTGACAAACTACAATGGAAATTATGATAGCAACTCAAAAGAAAAAGTATTTCGATTGCCTGCTGACAAAGACGAAAGAGCCCTTGGGGCTAAGTGTAATTCCCAGAGAGCTAGAGTTTTGCATAAACGGTAAAAAGCACATTAGCTAAATGGGCCTATCTTTGCACTTATTTCCAACTATCATTAATAGGCCTACCTTTGCACTTATGTCCAACTATTGTTAATAGGCCTACCTTTACACTAATTTCCATCTCTTTTCCGTAGGCCTATTTAAGAAAACAGCTCACTAGCAAGCAAATCAACCTTGCATAAGTTAAAAAGCCTAGTTTCAACTTTTCCACCGAATCCAACTGGCGAAACGACGAGCTAACGACCAAACGACAAAGTAGAACCCAATCCTACTTCGTCGTTTGGTCGTATCAAGCAAAATCTTTCGTCGGGCGATCCTATGAAACGTATCGTTATCGGACGCAATTGCTCGGTGTGAATACCCCGTCGTTTATACGCGTCGTTGTCGCGTCAGAAGGCTCATTTGATACGATAACGACGCCGGTGTGAATCAGGCTTAAGTCTTTTACTCATGCTTTTACCGCTAAAATTTTAATTTGTCAACCCAAACGACGTAGGAAGATAAGACGAGGAAAAGCAACCAGCACCACGCTACAGTATAGCTACTAGCGACAATGACAGAGAGTAATTTAATAAACAACCTTACAGTACAGTATTTCGTTTTTGAAATAAAACAAACTGCAACGATGAATCAAAATCATTGGACAGTAAACTGCAGAGCAGTTAATAAAACTTTGGGAAGAATGAACAATTTTGCTGATTGCTATAAAGAAACTACCGAGAAACTTCACTAAAGTAAATAGAAATGTAAGGGTTTGTTTACTGATTGCATACACGGATTTGCCTATGGGAGTATACATTACACTTTGGTATATTCGTTGTTAAGAAGTTGATTAAAAAAGCAATAGACTCGTGGTGATAAATTTAAGATGATATACTGTACTGTAGTTGTGTATTTTGATAAGTTTGCATGTACAGAGTACGAAATAAAATGTAACAGTTTTGATCTGCTGGCGTAAGTGACGACACTGGCGCAGCCAGGGGGGGGGGGGAGTTAAGGGGACCAGTCCCCCCCTTTTGAAAGTACACAATTTCACAAAAATCATTTAAAGAAAAAATTTCAAAAAACTAATTAAAACGCTCAACTCGAGTGTAATTCCACCCTGAGTTGCAAATGAGCAACGTCAAAACTTTTGCATTAAAAGAAAACTTTTTTCAAGGTCATTACTGTAGCTTCTCTACACTTCACAGTATGTTTAAAATATTTCAGGCGTCCAGCTTGTATTGTTTCCAAGATATTCGGATTGAAAAAACGTTTGCAGCAAAAAAGACAAAGTGAATCATTTTTAACGTAACAATGGAAATGAGTTACAATCAAAGAAATCAATTTTGGTAAACATGATTGAAAAGCTATCTGTTACGCCACATTTTTTATATAGCAATTGCGCATAAAAACTTGATTTTATTGAAACAAGAATATTTAGCGTAGAAAAAAAATCCGGAGGGTGGGAATACTTGCATATTCAAAGTTGATATTTATTAAAAATGTTCGATCATTGTGTAGCCCGTATCGCGCTGTCTTGGAATGATAATAATGTATCGTCAGCATACTGTTTAGCCTTATGACTGATTATACATAATGCTTGCCATAGGTGGGCACAAGTCCGTTAATCGTTAATCCGTTAATAACGAAGCTAACTTTTTCATCAACTCGTTAATCCGTTAAAAAGTTTTTTCATGTTAACGGACTAAATCAACTTCCGTTAAAATGCCCGTTAACTTAACGACAATGGTTCATTAACTTACGTTAAGTTGCGTTAACATAAGGTTTTCATCGTTAATTTGTTGTACCACCCATTCATCGTACCGGTATAAACCAATTTGCGCTGTTAACACTTGTTGCGTAATTAGCACAAGTTTTATAGAAGAAAAAGCGAAGGAGCTGCGAGATAAACAAGCGAGCGCGGGATCAAATGAGCAAGCGCAATAAGAAATGCAGCAAATATAATTTTAATCATGCAAGTATAAAGTGGGTTAGATCGTAGATGAGTTGAACTGCGATACTGCGATAGACCCATGATGCACCCACGAATAATCTGTTATTAGTGGTAAGATGGAAGTGACTAGCATGGCAGCGTTAGCAAGAAAAGTGGACATGGATAGTTAGGTAGCCTAACCTATAGCAGAAATGATCTCGATTATAATCGTAGTCTACAATCACTAATTTGTAATCAATTTCGCAATTTTCAAATTATCGTATTTAGAAATCAATTACAAAGGATCGTAATCTACGAATTGCAAATAATCGAGCCATGGCTGGCTACTACTATAGGCTAGGCTTCTAGTACCAAGCAAAAGCGTGAATGATGATATAAGTGTATAAACTCTATCATGGGAGGGGTACCGTGGACCAACTACAGAACAGAATGCAAGTGCAAGACATGCATGATTGCAATTTTAATAACAGTTTAATAATATTGATAATGCTAAACAGAATTGCAGGGTAGATTGCAGCAAAAATGCAGGAAAGATTCCGACTTCGTAAGTGCTGTTACAAAAATTATTTTTAAATTTTGGCGAAGCGATGTAATCGTAATAGCGATGAGTAAAGGTGAAATAATCGCAATGGAAAATCGATTGCATGGGTGCGTATTTGTAATCGTAATCGGCGGAATCGATATAATCAAACCAAAGACCATTGAAAGAACAGAATGTAGGTACCGGTACTAAAACATAGCTGTAAAAACAGTGTTTATTTTGAGCTAAGTGTTAATGTCATCCAAAAACTTGGAAGTGTTTGCATCCACGGATCGCGGATGGTTTCAAAACGTGAAATCTACGTAGGCCTACACTGTACAGTGGTTCGTGACAGGACTAAAACGAGAATGAATGACGAATATTGATTGGCAATGTTTTTAGTTACTTTTTTAAGAGTCAAGATTAAGCTTTGGGTTAGGTTGGATCTCGACACTATCTAGAAATTGTTTTGCAAGCCATAGCTTAAATAGTTAACTTTAGATGCTGTTGTAGCGTGAAAGCACAGAGACTTAAAGTAATAGTGTCGTGGCACTGAGTAAGCAACCGTCTCTATCTAACAGTTTCCTTGATGTTTAATCGTTTACGTACCATCTGGCCTAAAGGCTACCAGCACGGAAGCCCAGGGAAAAGCCACCAGAAGGGCGACTACTTAAAAACAAGCAATGCGAAAAAATGGCTCTTCTTGGGCTTCTGCGCTGGTAGTCTTTAGGCAGGGCCACCGAAAGGGGGGAAGCGAGGTGAGACAATGACCCCGGTGCCCATGAAGTTTAGGAGGCCCATGGGCTTCAAGAAGCCCTTAAACTTCAGGGGGCGTATGGAAATGACACTGACAAATCAGTTTGTGGAATATCGAGGATTTTTTTTTTTGAGATCACATCAAAATCCGAAGAAAATTGTGGCATGCTGCTTTGTTACTGTATATGAGCTTATTATTATCTTGAACGTAGATTAGACTGTAAAATGTAACATCCAAAACACAAAAGACCACCATAGCAATAAATTTTTCCTTACAATCAGCTCAACAGGTGATTACGCGTGTTCTAAAAGTCAATGAATAAAATGAAATGTAAATTATTCTCAAAATGTTAACGGATTAACGGACTTCATTAACTTCCGTTAATTTCAGCTGAAAATAACGAATTAACTTTAACGGAGGTATGAAGTTTGCTAACGGACTAGTGGTTAACGAAGCTAACGTTTTGCATTAACTTGCCCATCTATGATGCTTGCTTTTTGTTCGTTTATGTAAAACAAAAACTAACTAACGATGATGCGCTGGAGGTGTTAGCTGACTTTGATGACCATTGTGGTCTTTTCGCTACCTCCTCGTCAAGTACTTACTAGTGAAAATTGTTTGGGTTATGTTATTTGTTATCGTACTGCTTGGCGAAATATATATTGAATCTGAACTTGCCGTTGAAGTTACTGCTTTGCTTTTGCGGGAGAACGTGAACGAGGCAGAAAGCAGCGCGATTTTGCACCAAAAAACGCAATCCATTTTGTTTCAAAAATCGTCATTTTCCAAAAACTAGACTCAGATACCGGTGAGAATTTGAAGCGGCCGAGAACTGATGTGTATCAGTCCACGAATTAAATGTCGCCAACATAATCTAATCGTATTTCGGCCCTAATAAATTTTGAGAATATTTTAATTGAAAACCTTCGGAAAAAAACACTAATTGCTGAAGGAAAGCAAATCTCTTTTAAGAGAATGACTCTCCATATATCTTTACGTCAAAGTTGATTTTTTAGTATACTGTTTTTGGTCCGTTTCACCGATCACGCGTATTTATGCGTATAGATATACGCAGGTCATTTGATTGCATGCATTTTGCCTGTTTTCCATTTTTTTGCGTTTACACTGAAAAAGATATCAGACGTAATTGGACTAAATCGCCTCATGTAGGCCTACATTTTAACAGACAGCCAAGAGAACTCGTGTGTCTGAAAAACAGCACAATCAATATAATATTGCTCAAAAAGTTTTTGCGGTTTACCAAAAGCTTAGCTGCGATGTCAGTTTGATCCTTTAATTTTATTTTCGGCTGGGGTTGGGAATCGACTGATTTAAATTAGTTTTACAAATTCAAACTGCTCTACGTCAAATGTTTGCTACAGCAACTAGTACGCTAATTTATTTTTAGGAAATCTTTTTCAATCAATTTCTGTGTCTGCATATTACACCGTATAGGTGTGTTGATTTGTAACAGTGTTCTCGTTGTCTATGAGAGCAGCGAGTCCGGCGACGTTGTTCAAATCGTGTAGAAGTCTTAACTGAGTGCGCTGGTTGCAAGCAGAGAGTCGCGCTAACGCCGTCCGCTTAGTACCGATCTTCACTGTGCGTAAAATCGTGAGCGCAAAAGCTTGTCTTTGGTTTATTTTAAACCAAAATTTGGTAAGCTTAGCGTATCTCTTTACCAGCGTACAAACAGTGAATTGTTTCAAACAAATTAACGACACGCCTGTTTGTTCGCAATTTTACGCACAGTGTAGGCCGGGCCTAAAAATTCGATGGAAGCATTTTACGCAGTTTTCGGCGCGAACCAAATTTTGTTTGCTGACATGCTGCGCAAATAAACCCATTAAACTTAGTTATACTATAAGCTTGTTTAAAAGTTGAAATACAATCACTTGTATGCCAGCTTGCCTGAATATAATAACGCCAATCTGCGACTTTCCCGTATGGCCTACGTTAAGAAAACGCTTGTTTGCGTCCGCTGTTGCATCATCAAATAAAATAAAATTTTAAAACCAGGTGAAACCACTTTTATTCTTCTATACAGTTTGTTATTGTAACATACAGTGCGAATGAGCTAAAGCGACGCGTTTCGACCTTGCTCAAGGGTCTCAGTGCGAATGAGCTATCTCGAAGTGTTTCGACCTTGCTCAAGGGTCTCATCAGGCGAAAAGAATAACACTCCTAAGTTTTGGTTGCTGTTTTATATCATTGCATGTTTAAATATGTGTTGTTCTTTTCGCCTGATGAGACCCTTGAGCAAGGTTGAAACGCGTCGCGATAGCTCATTCGCTCTGTATATTACAATAATAAATTGTATAGATGAATAACTTATGCTTCTAAATGCTAGCCGTGAAGATGGCCTAAGTTACTGGTCGAAGCACGAAAACTTATAGTTTTAGGTTCACAATCATTGAATAGAAAGCACTTTTATACTCTTTCATTTATTTATTTTTTATGCGTCTGCTGCATGAACGACAGCAGGGCTCCTGCTTGTTATCGCTAAATCTTTCTAATTTGTTACAATTTGCCTAAATGAAAACTTTTCAATTTGCATATGCTTAAATCGTGACAAAAAAAATTAGTCCCCCCTTTTTTTTAATTTCTGGCTGCGCTGGTGAGTGACGTAACTGTTTGTTACGCTGAATTTTTTTTTCTACCCCAAAACGTGGTTTATATCGATTTCAAAGTGGCGAATCCTTTTAAGCAATCCAAGACCATTTTGGTGACAATCTCCGTTGTTGCTCTGTCTTCAGGACTGATCAGTGATTGATCTTACATATTCTTACTCCTGCTTAGTCCTACACGGTACACTGGTAGAAGGGAATCTTCATTTAAATATTTTTGTTTATATTTGTTTTGCGTCGATGATGTTAATTGTTGTTCTTATATTTTATTTTGAATTCCTTAGACCTGTTTTTGCTGTATGTCAATGTTTGGGGGCGTGGGCAGAAATTTTTAAAGTATGGGACGTGGGTCAAAGGTTAGGTATAGATACAAGTCAAAGCCGGGAAATTTCGGACAAATTGAAAATTTTAATGGTGCCAAAGGAGGCCAATGGCGCAGAGTTGTGAGTCGGGCCGGGCTTTTCGGGTCGGGTTCTGGCCTAAAGTTGACAAAATTTTGGGCTTGATTAGGGCCTGAAATGTGCTTTTTGTGTTAGATGCACAAAAATATAATCAAAATTACTTGGCAATTACACTTACATTTTTCAGACATAACTTAACTTTCATTTTTTTCGGGCATGATTTGGGTTTCAAATTAGTTTTCGGGTTCGGGCCAGGTTCGTGCCTGAACTAGTCGGCCCGTTTACAACTTTGCAATGGTGCCAAAGGCAAGAAAATCTTGCAACAGAAACAAATAGTAAAATGATAAGTTTCTAATTTCCTAACCACAGCGGCAATTTTCTCTGAAATCTATTTTTGTTGCTAATGCCTAATTTTTTATCAACGTTAAGTTGCGAGTGTCCAACGTTTTTTTTGTCTTCTATAAATGCCAGCAGTTATGCTTTTATCGTTGAATAATAAGACAATTAGACATTATTTAGTAGTTGCATTTCTTATTTTTTACTTGAAATAATTTAAGTTATAGTAAGTTATCAGTTAAGTGCAATATGAAAGTCTCTGAAAATCAAACTTGCATAAATTCGCTAGCACAAATTTTTGCCAAAGCATTTGCTTTTTATTAAAAATCTTTTTAGTTCAAAAATTTAATCACTTTAACTTATACAGCGTTGCAATAACATAAAACGTCGAAGTAATAGGTTTTTTTCATGTTGTTGTAGATGTAGAATTAAAATATAGGGGTGTACCTTCATCGTAAGTTAGGTAGTAACTGATTAAAGTTTTAGTGCGACAAGTCATGATTAGATATGATGATAGTAACTTTTCTAATGTTGTTTAAGGTACTCAGAGCAAAGTGAATTTCTCAAAAATGAACTCAAGAACGGCCGGCTGCTAGTAGTCAATCTCTTGGATTTTTCAAGTATGACCCTTCCTGGCTGTTGAGCGTTGAAAGTTCGTCAAATATTTTGGTAAATATTAAGATTTTACTGTAATTGTGCTTCTGATTTTGTTGAAAAAGCAGTGATAATTGCTCAAAAAATTATAAAACCTAGCAACAAACTGTCGTAAAACTAGAGTTTATCGCCGACAAAAATTTTTGCTCGAGAGATTAAAATTGTTAAATTTGAGGAGGGTCTCCTTGTGGGTTTCCCTGATTTTGTCATGTTTTCTTTTTTTCGTCTATCCTTCCTAATAATTTCAGTTCTCTATCTCAAGCTGTAAAAAAATTTAATTTTTGAAAGGTGCATTTCGGGAACCCCCAACTTGGCACTCCCAAAATTTGTCATCTTTTATTTTTTCTGGAATTTCTAGAAGTTTTCTACCTCAATTATCAGTTAAAAAAAAAACTTGAGGTCATTAGATGTAGCCAATATCTTCTATGGATCAAAGTTTAAACAGGGGCTAAACGATGTTTGAATTTCGTTAAAAATTAAATAAATCAAAACTCTGGAGTTTTCTAAGGTTTGTGCAAAAAAAATTATTTCTCTCCGTTTCATCGTTACTGAGTGACATCATGTCAAACATCACTGATCCATTCCACAAATAGAAATTTACGTCACTAACTTCCGCGTCACAAGCTTCCGCGTCACAAGTAGTAATGCATGATAGTACGCTTGTTCAGTCAGTTAGTTCAGGATTAGAGCTTCGCCTGGTGTAGGCTAGGATTGAAAATAAGTAGGGTAACAGTGCAAACCAAAGATAAAGTATAAAATGTTGTTTTGTACTGACTATGTTAGGCCTGGTTTAGGTTAGTAGTAGTTAGACTAGGCCTACCGGTAGCGAGACCACTAGTTAGCCTAATGCTGATGCTGGTGGTTGTATTCAAAGATTGGCATAGCCTACTATTGCATTGACAACAGCAACTGACTAGAAAATAAGTGATGTTAGGCTACCTACGACCTGCTGTGTAAGTGAAGCTCTATAATTGTTTAAATCTAGGCTATCTGCCTAGCCTATTGGTCAATCCATGCTTAATTTGACAGGCTGTCAACCCATCTTCTAGAATCTTCTCCAAACTCGGCATTGGAATTGGTAGAACAAAGAAAAAAAAACTATTTGCAAAAATATCACCTTTTTAGCACAAGCTGTTCCGGAGATATGGTCTGTTTAAAATTGTGCGAGAAAGTGAATTTTGAGGATACACATGAGTGATTTTTATCTCTAAGGCTCAAAGTTGAGGTAGGAGGATGCAGTTAATTGCTACTCCCCCATTTTTGACCATGCCAAATACAATAAAACGGTTATTTTTGAGCTGAAAAGATTGCTTTTTAAGTTATTTAATAATTTAAATGTTTCTCTTCGCACCTCGGTTATGGGGTGCTCTGACTTTTTTTTTCTTAAAAAATGTTTTATGCCCATTTTAATGACTACTTTTCATGGCTATTATGAAACTAAGCTTTGTCAAACTGAATTAACATGCATTATCAGGTATCAAATGATAGCTAGGGCAGTGTTTAGATCTTTTTTTTTCATTTGCCACGTTTAAAATGTATAAACGGTAGGCTATAGGCTTCCCTGACCATATTTACATATCTTGGAACATGTTCACATCACTTTTATCACCCAATATCAGCGAATCAAATTGGATGCAAGTATATTTGCGCAGACTTAAAACTTTTCTGCAACATGTGATTTTTTACCAGCAGTATACCAAAAGGTTAAAAGCATGGATTTTGTGGCATGCTGGTATAACTTTCATTGGTGTGTGGGTCTCATTTTACGGGTAAATGAACCGCAACTGGAAGACGATGTTAAATTTATATGCCCACAGCCCCATATGGCCCATCACTATCATTTTGTTAGCCTGGGCAAGATGACTTTTGTACTGTTCCTTAAAAACAAATTATTTGCGCAATTGACTCTACTTCACCCAGTGGACGAATCTACAAACTTTCTAAACTTAAGTCTGAAAACACTTGAACAAAATATTAACAACTAAGTCTAATTAGCTTCAAACTTTATTGTTTACATTGGCGTAAATCCATTGCACAATCAATTCAAAATTATTAATTTATTTTATCATCATTTGAAACTTTCGAACTACATGCCAATGATGCATCTTTTTAATGCCAATTGTGACGCATGCGTGCTTAGTTTTCCGCTTTTTTGTTTTTTATTCCGCTTTTAATATATATGGCAACAATGATCTCGTTGACAACCGCGAAATGTTTACTATTTTAGGTCTTTTTGTGAGTGATTAAGTTGCTTGATGACCGAGGTTGCTTAGAGTTAACTTTAGGTTAAGTTTGCTGTCTTGAACGTGGATGAAACTGTTGGAATGTTGTATCAATTAGATTAAGCTTTGGTACGTATACTATTTTACTAGTTTTAGCATGTTTTAGGCTCGTTCGGCTATGCGTAGTTTGCTTAGCCTGGGTTGTTGGTGATTGATTATTAAATGATAGTGTTGATTGCTGCAGTAGTTGAAGTACTGAACCGTTTTATACTGTCTTATCTTGCTGTAGTTGACTTCTTTTGCTGAGGTATCATAGGGGCTCGGATAGCTGACGGAAGCGAGCCTGCTGTAATAGCCTTGACACAACACGAATTAGAGTTTGTAGTAATCTCATTTCATTGTATTGTAGGCTTATTTATGTTCACAATTATGTTTAGAGATGCTTGGATTTTTTGTTGTCACTTGAGCCTTATTTGGATTTCGTGTGCATGGTACCCGCAAAGTCAGGTTCGTTTATTTGGATACCGTTACTGATTACCGTAGCCTACTGGAACAGTCTTAACTTGCTAATGCTGAATATATTGATAGCTTCGTCTTACTGGGTGCATGGTTGGTAATACTTTGCTAGCATAGATTTGCCACTGTAACCTACTAGTGTAGAGCTGCTGATTGTTTATAGTGAACGACAAAGGTAAGTTTATTTAAATTTCATGATAATTTTTTCGAAGCTACTGTAATACTATTTAGTGTTGCTGGGCGTTGCTGTAAGTTAAGTTATTGCTATTATGTGGTGCTTTTTTCTTTAGTTACCGCTGCTATACTTGACGAGAGACAATTAAAATTTAACGATTCATTTTTTCTGAAGTTTGCTCTTTCCGGTTTTCGGCGGGTAGGACTGACTTGGTGAAACACCAATGCATTTTTTTAAATGCCAACTACATGCCAATGCATCCAAGGCTTAAAGGGCAATGTCAAATTGCTTGCTAATTTATTCAAATTTAGGTTTTATATGCCAAGGCTAGAGATTGTGTGTGTATTTGAATTTATTTAAATTGTATGTTAAATCGACTTAAGGAGAGCGAAAAATGCTTGAAACCCAGTAACGTATTTATCACAACTTTGGCAATTGTAATCACATTTTTTCACCTATTTATTAGGGTGAAGTGAAAAACCAAAAATTTTGGATTTAAAAAAGTGGTTTAGATATATGGCCCTAAATACCATATGAAATACTTTTATCACAATTTTGAGTTCTTGCATCCTCTAGTGGCCGTGCAATTTTATCGAACGTGCTTAAATAAATCACTTTTACCATATCTCACTACCCAGATATGCTAGAAAGCTAGTTTTTAGCTTCAAAGTTGCAGAAACAGCACAATTATATCTCCATGAAAAAGAACTTTGCCATAAAAACGTACAGAAAAAAAAAACTACAGCCGAATTATTGATTACAGATTTACTGATTATTGATAAGTTTTCAGTGCTCAACTTCAATTGCATTGCAGTTCGCATTGGCATTGAAAATACGTCAGATGAGGTTTAAATTTATGTATATTTGCACTTTTAGTGTGCCATGTTGCCTTATCAGCTTAAAATAGTTTCTTTAATGGCAGTTAGCCTTACTCAACTGGGTAATGTGCAGCACAGTATAGTAACTAATGTTTAAAGTCATTGCATCATCTAGGATTGGTTGGCTCTTGCATTATCACTTTTTTTATGCTTAACTTGAGGAATTATATCTAGTTCATTCAAAAACAGGTAAGATTGTACAGTTTAGGTCAAAAGCACTGAAAGATGCCAAAGTACAAAATTAGAATTAGAAAAGCAATTTGTATCATGATTAGAAAAGCTACTGTAGTAACAGAAAGAAAATTTAGCAATATATTTAACAAATATTTTGATAGGCCTACCATTGTTTATTGTATTGTAGATACGGTATATACTGTACTACCTGGCATAAGTTCAGTTATTCCTAAAGCAGCATGCTAACTAATAAAAGATCCAAGTCTAATCTTTCAAAAAGTTTTTCGATGGCAAAATATTTTTAAGTTCCGATAATTTCCCTCCAGGATTTCTGCCAACGAAACGACAAGTGATTTGCGCATTTGCTCAACTTTAATCACTTCAGGAACTTGGATAGAGCTCAAATTGTTGTAAAAGAACAAATGAATTTAGTGCAATGTTTATTCAATATGTGAGCTGAGTATTGCACAAAGAATTTCAGAATTTATTAATTAGGACATCGAAGTCGAGTATACAGTCATCAAAGTTTACTG